>PVLC010013549.1:16080-41422 GCA_004027655.1 Graphiurus murinus | reverse complement strand
AAAAAAAAAAAAAAGAAAGTATAAGCAAGACAAAGAAGTGCACTTTATAATCCTAAATAGTATATAATCCACATGAAGTTATAATAGTATACCAAATAACAGCAATTTTCATAAAGCAGAAATTATATACAAGGAGAAATATGTAGAAATATCTTAATACTAGACACCACTTTTCTTATTCTAAGACAAATCACATGGATATGCGTGTATTACTGTAGTTGTCTAATTTCAGTCCCTTTGGAAAAATACCCAGGAGTGGTATAGCTGGATCATATGGTGGATCTATTCCCCACTTAAAGATGCCATTTTTGCAGGTGCCTTGAAATATTCATGAAAAGTAAGCATATAATGGACCAAAAGTGAACTTCAATAAATTTCTAAAGTATAAATAATACGGATTCCTGAAAACAGTACAATAAAAGGAAGGGTATTAATAGCAAAAATAAAACAAAATAAAGTTTTCCTTGTATCTGCAAAAAAATTTAAAAACCTATAAACTAACCTTTGGCCACAAAGGAAATATAAACCAAAATTGCAGCCTTTTTAGAAAACAATAATAAAAACTCTGCACATGAGAATCTGTGAAATACAGCTAAGGTGATTTTCTGGAGAAAACTCACAATCCTAAATACTTCAATGAAAAATACTGAGAATGAATTAAAGATCTTATTTTTAAAAATTAACAATTCAAATGAAAAAAACACAAAGATTATAAAATTTTGACAGGCAGGAGTTAATGTTGGGCATCAGAGGAATAGAACAAATAAGATAATTTGCATCTTTAACAAAATAATTAGGAAATGGAGAAAATGATGGATCAGAGGAGCCTACAGCATCAGCAGCATTCCGCCCCCTTCTCTTTTATGGAATAATTTGAGGAACATTGGTAATAGTTCCTCTTTAAAGGTCTGGTAGAATTCAGCTGAGAATCTGTCTGGTCCTGGGTTTTTCTTTGTAAAAGGCTTTTTATTACTACTTCAAGCTCGCTGCTTATTATTGGTCTGATTAGGTTTTCTCTATCCTCTCAGGTCCATTTAGGTAGGCCATATGTATCTAAAAATTTGTAGATTTCTTCTAGATTTTCAAATTTATTAGAATATGTGTTCAAAATAGTTCCCAATGATCATCTGTATTTTTTGGCTGTCTGTAGTAATAGCTCCTTTTTAATCTCTAATTTTATTAATTTGGCTCCTTCCCATTAATTCCCCCCCTCCCTCCTTCCCTCCATTCCTTCTTTCTTGTGTGTGCTACTGGGGATTGAACCCAGTGGCAGTCTACCTCTGAGCTATACCCCTAGCCCTTTTTATTTTTTATTTTCAAACAGGGTCTCATTAGGTTGTTGGGGCTTATTAAGTACAAAAAAAGTAATGACATGCTAAGAGGCAAATATCAGCAGAAGAATTTAGAATTCTATATATGCCTTTCCAGTGATTAATGTACGCAATTAAAATCAGATGTACAATACTCATCGGTGGAAAAACACTGTCCAGAGATAGAATATATAAATCTCCGATCGGCATTAAAAGATGAACATTTGCAATGTTTTGATTATAGGAAATACTAACTTTGAACTCCAATTAAAGGAAAGCATTATTCTCAAAAAGAACTCCCCTTTACTCGTTACTGGATCTTTTCACAAGGTCTCTTCTTTCCTATTTTCAATTTAGCTTCCATGTATGAGAGAAAATGCACAGCCCTTGGTTTTCTGAGTCTGGTTGATATCACTTAGCATGGTGTTCTCCAGTTCCATCCATTTTCCTGCAAATAACTTAATTTTGTTCCTCTTTACACCTTAGCAAAATTCCATTGTGTGTATATATACACCAACCATTTCTTTATCCATTCATCTGTGCCTTTTTAAATACTAAACTGTTTATTAAGTGAGAAAATCTTTATTTACACAAAAATGTAGAGAATTGAAAAGTAAAAGATGTTGTGCCTATTTTAAAAACCTGACAACAGCCCCTCGGACTTTATCCTTGGAAATATTATTAAAAACAGCTCTTCATTTATCCTTTACTGGAAGCAGTTATTTGAATTTAATTGCAAGGAACCATGTTTCCTCCTCTTGAATTTCATCCTAATGAAATTGGTGGACTGATTGTTCCTCTTTTTGGACCTTCTTCCTAATGAAATTGGTGGATTGATTGTTCCTCTTTTTGGATCTTCTGCGTCTTCACTCAGGTTGATACTATGGAAACCATATTAAAGCTAGACAAAGCTTTAGCAACCAAAAACCACTTCACTGTCTTTCTAATTAAATTAACTGTGAAGGCCATTTTTTAAGCTTTCCTTAAAAAGAAAAAGGAGTCCCCAACTGGGAATTTGGACTTTGAACGCAGCATTTTTAAGATATGGTGAGTTTAGGGACCCCGACCTTGAGGAATAATTTCCAAACTAAAAGTGGTAGCAGCAAAATTTGATGCTGTTCTATAAAAAAATATGGTTGAAATAACATATGACAACAGTGCTAAACTCTAATAATTTGAAAAATGTTAATACTTTCCCCCTAAGTTCACTGTGATAGTCTATTAGACAAACATATAATCTACAAATAATGAATGTTGTGGTGCTAGTGAACATTATTGTCTTTAAGAAATGATCCCAATATGTCATCATTAATATGACATTGCTATAGTTTGTTTTGCTCATAACCCCCAAATTTAAATTCCCTTCTAGTCCAGCGTTTTCCCTCTTCTTTCCTTCTTTCATTTCTCTATTCTTTCTCAAATGATGAAAGAATGACTTTTGTCAAATCATTTTTTGCTGCATCTATTGAGATAGTCATCTTTTTTCTCCTCCAGTTGGTTAAGGTGGTTAATCACATAGGTCTGTTTTAGTGGTAATCCACCTTTGTTTGCATTCTTGGAATTAACCCAATTTGCAAATGCATTACTTATGAATTCTGAACCCGAGTTCATGAGTGAGACTTGTTTAGAGTTTTTCTTCTTATGCTCTTAGGCTTGGTATCAGTAATAGTAGCTTGTAAGGATCAGATAGCGAGTGTTCTTTCTTTGTATATAATCTGAAATTGTTTAAAATTGGAATACTCAGTTCCATCAGTGTTTGTAGAATTTGCTCATAAAATCATCTTACCTGGTGGGTTTTTGTTTTGTAATACTGGGTATTGAACCCAGGGGTGACCTATTTTATTTATTTTGAATCAGGATCTTGCTAAAATAACCTGTGTTGGCATGGAACCTGAGATCCTCCCGTCTCAGTTTCCCAATTACTAAGATTACAGGCAAGCTCTGCTTAGCTGTTTTTGATTTTGTTGGGGGTTGGTAGGGTGGGCATGGAGGGCATAGATTTTAACTACTGATGCAATTTCTTTATTGGTTATAGGTTTATTTGGGATTACTCTTTCGGGTGCATTTTGGTAAATTCTGTTTCTCTAGGATGTTGAGAAGCAAACTCAGAAACTGCAAAAGTAAAGACTTTATTTGGGATCTTAAGAATTGCAATTGGGGAGGCACAGGTTCAGGAAACTCTGAATCAGTGTTGTAAAGAAGGCAAGGACCCTTGAGCTACTTAGGAGTCATTTCTTCAATCGATCGAGCATACACACTTCTCAAAGTTACCATTGTTGACTTAATTGCCTTGTTGTCAAAGAACATGTTTTGAATGATAGTCATTGAAATGTATTGAGACTTGTTTTTTTAGGCAACTTTTGTTAATGTTCTTTGAATGTTTAAAAGAAAATATATTCTCCAGTTGTAAGGTTTTGGGTTTTATATATGTCCAATAAATCAGGATTATGCTGTCTATGTTTTTATTAACTTTTGGTCCATTATGTTAAATTTCTTTCTCAGATTGTGGATTAACCAATTTTTCTCTGCAGTTCCATCAACTTTTGATTTGTGCATCTTTAAAGCTATTTTATATGTACATCATTTATGTTCCTTTTAACATAAACCTAACATCATGTGTTCTCCCTAATATAATACTTTTAATCCTAAACATCTGTTTTGCTTAAGTTTACATAAGTATGCCAAGTTTCTTTAGGAACTTGTTTATGTACCTTTTTCCAGTTTTCCTTCAGTCTCTATGTTTACATTTTAAATGTGTGTACTGTCAATAGTATAGCGCTGGAATATGTTTGTGAATCAGCATGGTGTAACAGTAAAAAGGACTAACTCAGAACAAACTGCTCAACTGTGAATTCTGGCTTCACCACTTGACACAAATATTAGTTGTGTCTCCATAGGCAAGTTTCTGTTCCTCAATTTTCTCTGCAGAACAAATAGTACCATACTTACCTTATAGGATTAGGATGATAAAATACAAATTAATTTATACAAACCACAAATTACTAAGAATAATACCTAACACATAAGTACTATATAAATGCTGGCTATCTTTGTAATGCTATCTGATAGTCATTATTTTCTGAGTAGAAAGTACGGTCTCTTTATATGTATGTGGATACAGATATTTTAAAGTTTGTTCCTACCTTGTTTTGTTTTTTATTTCCCCTATTATTGTATGATTCTTTTTCTATTGTACTTTATTAATTTTTTCCTTTCTCCCTCTACTGGTTTAGAAGTCCTATACTTTTTATAATAATTTTTATTGTACATTATGAAGTTCAAAGTCATATAAACAAACATGCACACAGGTCTTGGTGTGTTTTCCTTCAGGTCCCACCCACCACAATAGTTCCCCTTGAAATGTTAGCATCATACATAATTTAACAAAGTAAATTATCCTAGTCTCCTTCCTAAATTATATTTACTCTCCTGACAAAGAGATAAACACCTCTTGGTGTCCAGAACTTTTGTGTTTTTTTTTTTTTTAAGCTCCAGAAAACAGTATTTAGTACATTTAGATAATGATTGTTTAGGTGTACCTACTTGCTAATTTCTTTACTTACCTTCTTTCCTCTCAGATCTTCCCTCTGGGATAATTTTCCTTCTTCCTAAAACATATGCTTTAGAGTATCACTACTAAGTGTATTCAATGGACCAGCAGCATCATAACATCATTTATGTTTTCAAGAAATACATACTCTTGTGCTCACTCTGATCCCCTCAAGATCCTTACTGTGGTGTGTGTATATGTGTGTGTGTGTATGTGTGTGTGTGTGTGTGTGTGTGGTGTGGTGTGTTACCTGGGATTAAATCTAGGGATATTCTACCTCTGAGCCACACCCTGGCCTATTTTATTATTATTTTTATTTGGAAACAGGGTCTTGCTAAGTTGCTGAGGTTGGCCTTGAATCTGTGATCCTCCTGTCTCTGCCTCCCACATAATAGGATTATAGGCATGCACCACTATGCCCAGCTTCAAAGTCCTTATCTTAATTAAAAATTGTCAGATTCTACTCTTTTATCTTATGATAGCCAAAGTTTAAATTCAGATGTCAGTTTAGGCATCTAGTAACCCTGAGTTTAGATGGCATAGCTTGGCACTTAGAGCTCCTGCTCTGGCTTCTATTATAAAATGAACAAGCCAAGCATGGTGGAGCAGGCTGAGACAAGAGAATAGCAGGTTTAAGGTCAGCTTTAGCAACTAAGACCCTCAGCAACTCAGTGAGACCCTGTTTCAAAATAAAAAGGGCTGGGGATGTATCTTGGAGGTAGAAAGCCCATAGGTTAAATCTCTAGTACCAAAACAAACAAACAAAACTTCAGACCCTTGAATATTTATCTTATGTCCAACAATGCAGTCAGTTCCACAGTGTGAGGCACATTTAATCTTAGTACTAGAAGCCTAATTTGTCGTCTCACATTTTTAACCTACAGCAATCTGGCTTTTGTCCCATCACTCTACTGAAACTCTTCTTACAAATGACACACACATGACATCCTTGCTGCTAAAACCGGCAGGGACATTTTCAGACTTTGTATTATTCCATCTTTTCAGCAGCATTTGACATTCCTGACCATGCTTCCTTCTTGATAGACACTTACACCTTGGCTTCTATCATGTTATGTTCTTTTTCTTCCTACCTCTGTAGGCACTGGTCCTTAAAGATTCATGTTTCTTTCTCTTTTTTTTTGCGGTACTGGGGATTGAACTCAGGGGCATTCTACCTCCGAGCTATACCCCCAGCCCTATTTTTTTTTTTTTTTTTTTGCGGTACTGGGGATTGAACTCAGGGGCATTCTACCTCCAAGCTATACCCCCAGCCCTATTTTTTATTCTTTATTTTGAAACAGGGTCTCACTAAGTTGCGGGGTGGCTCACTAGGTAGCTGAGGCTGGCTGCGAACCCGGATCCTCATCTCAACCTCCCGAATGCTGGGATTACAAGCGTGCGCCACCACGTCCAGCTCAACATTAGTGTTTCTCACAGTTCTACCCTATGCCATCTTTTCCTATCACTCTTGCCAAGATATTTGCATAATTTGACTCCACCCTAAAGTTTTTCATTATCAGATGTCTACTGTTTACTCCCAAATCTACACTTCCAGCCCACATGTTTCTTCTGAGCTACATCCTCATACTAAAATACACTTGAATGTCACAAGCCCTTCAATCTCAACTTGCTGTAGTCTGAATTTATCCCCTCACCTTCCAGCACATCCAGTATCTACTACTTCTCTATGTACCCTATCTCAATAAGTGACAGTGACAGTGGTTCAAATTAGAAATATGAGTCACCCTCACCATCTCTTCCCGACCACCATATCCAATTGATCCCCAGGGCCATTGATTCTATATCTTAAATCTCCAAAGCATTCACTTCCTTGTTGTCCTACAGTCTATACTAGCCAAGACTGCTAAGATCTCCCTGTGCCTAAATCTTCCTCTTCCATTCTGGCAAAAAACAAAATTAGAACTGCCAAAAGACAAAAATTACAACAAATTTAATTATAGATTACATCCAGTATCTACTAATTCTCTATATACCTTGTCTCAAAAAAATGACATTGTCATAGTTTTTTATTTATGATTCATAAAGCGAGGCAGCCTCCATTCTACTAAATAGAGACAGCGCCCACCAGACAATGGCAGAACAGTGGTTTTGTAATGTGGGAAAACAAGGAAATAAATAATAGAAAAAATATTGATTGGTTAACCTGAAGTTACTTTTATATACTGACTCAGGTAGACTGGAATCTCTTGTTTTTAGGAAAAATTAGTCTGTTGGGGATGTACATGTTTCCTAAAATTTTAATTTGGTTGCATGGCATATACCATGAATGACTCCATCGTGCCTCCATCTGGTCTGTTGGAACTTAGGGGCCGAGCACGGTCTAAGAATGCCTCCAGTATTAAAAAAAAAAAAAAAAAAGAAAAAGAAACAAAGAAAACTAAATCTATTCATAACTATATTAAAATAAATGCTTCAGTTAAAAGACAAAAAATAAAACACCCCAAATTGTATGCTATTTAAATGATGATAAACTATACAGCTAATCATGTCACTTTTACATGTTTAAGCTCTTTGTTTCTCATTTCCTTAGGACTAAAGTTTAAATGGCATGTCATGCTTTATGAAGGCCTTCATTAACTACCATTTCTCTTCAGTAACTCTCTTCTTGAACTCCATATCCCAGTCACCCTAAACTGCCTTTGGCTTTGTGATATGGGGATGGTTTTTCTTCTCCTGGCCTCTGTATGTGCTGCTTTTCTCTTGCTACAATCATATTCAAACTAAGTCTTAACTATTCAGATCTCAGCTTAAAAGCCCTGTTCTGAAAAGCTGTTTATCCCTAATTTACCTACCACACACTCTCCCTAGAGCTGCTCATATTAGCTTGGCAGCTATCATAAAGGAACCATAGTTGACTCTAGTCATCATTTTTGTAAAGTTTTTCTCTATGATATGATGCAATCTATAGAGAGGGAATTTTTTTATTTTTTGCGGTACTGAGGATTGAACTCAGGGGCATTCTACCTCCGAGCTATACCCCTAGCCCTATTTTTTATTCTTTATTTTGAAACAGGGTCTCACTAAGTTGAGGAGTGCCTCACTAGATAGCTGAGGCTGGCCGCAAACCTGGATCCTCTGGTCTCAGCCTCCCAAATGCTGGGATTACAAGCGTGCAGTACCACGCCGGGCTAGAGAGGGAATTTTCAACGATGTAAACAATACCAGAATCTCCAGATTTCTTGTAAAAAACAAGTTTCAAAGCCAACACACCAGCAAAGTGGTGAGAATAGCAGGAAACAGCTTTTAAATAGTGAAATCAATTGAAAAGAAGATTTTTATGGAGAGAAATGGGTAAAAATACTAATATATTATAGTCTCAAATATTTCTAATACTAGTATCTTACAACAACAGTAAATTAGTGATGAAAATTATTATAATAAGAGCTGGGTGTGGTGGCGCATGCCCAGCTCTTATTATAATAATTTTACTTTGGAGGCTGAGACAGGAGAATTGCAAGTTAGAAGACAGCTTCAGCAAGTAGTGAGACTCTCATCAACTCTAGTGAGATCCTGTTTCAAAATCAAAATAAAATAGGGTTGTGGGTGTAGCTCAGAGGTAGAAGACCCCTGGGTTCAATTCCCAGTATATATATAAGATATATAAACATATTATATATATTATATTATTATATATTATATATATATAAAATTAATCTGATTCAGTAGCAACCAAAATAAGACCTAAAAATGAACTGGGGGTATCGCTCAATGGTAGAGTGCTTACCTAGCATGTGCAAGGCCCTGGGTTACATACACGCACTGTAATATGACAATTTCTCAAATAAAATCCCACTTAATAGTACAGGGTATATTTAGTATGTACTAAAATTTTTACATTTTAGCAGGGATACTTTGAGTTTCATTGGGCTAGTTTTTTTGTTTTGTTTTTGTTTTTGTGGTAATGGGGATTGATCCCCAGTCCTATTTTTTTATTCTTTATTTTGAAACAGGGTCTCATTAAGTTGCAGAGGGCCTCGCTAAGTAGCTGAGGCTGGCTGTAAACCTGCGATCCTCCTGTCTCAGCCTCCCAAGTACTGGGATTACAAGTGTGCAGCGCTAGTTATTTTGATACATTGCAATTAGCAAGGGATAGACAATTTAAGGATTCAATTTTTTTGTGTGTATATGGTAGTGGAAATTGAATCCAGGGGCATTCTACCTCCAAGATATACCCCCAGCTCTATTTTTTATTTTGAAATAGAGTCTCACTAAGTTGCTGAGGGCCTAAGTTGGTGAGGCTGGCCTCAAACCTATGATCCTGTCTCAGCTTCCCAAGTATTGGGATTACAGACCTGTGCCACCACACTTGGCTAGAATTAAATTTTTTAAAATGGATTCCTAGTAATAGTATTTTATTATGTTTCTTTCAAGAAAATAAAAATATAAACTAAATAACTGCAATATAAAATTTCAATGACATAAGACAATAAAAAAATTTGAGTTTCATTATACATGCATGAACATGTATGAATTTATTATACACATACACGTATATAGTATATTGTGCAGGAAATGAAGAAATACATTTATGATGGATGCAAAATGTATTCTAGAGAAACATAAATATAGATATGGATATATATAAATGCGAACTCAATAAATTACCAGTTAAAATTCTATTAATCATTAATATATGGTGGGACCAGTTGACAAATGGTGTGGCAATGGTAGTAAAAGTGACATGAAGGAACTCAGCACTCAACATACTTAATAAATAAAACAGTGATTTGTTAAATATTATGATACTGTGCAGGATAAAAAATCCTAATACTTAAATAGATCTTTAATTGATGTCTTTCAGGTAACGCCAATATTCTAGGTTGGTAAGAAACTGTCCGCTAATATTGTTCTTTAAAGGAATTGCCTCAGAAATTAATGATTTACTCTACAAAGTTGTATGGCTCCAAAATATGATATGGTCTTGTAGAATAATGAAAAATATTAGGGTACCATCTTGGTATCATTTTGGCTGCTCTTTATAACTTCAAATATTCTTCACAATTAGGGTCATATCCAAATCCTAACAAGTTTATAAAAATTGTAAATAAGGTCCATTTTCTTTACAATCATCTTAATAATATGGTAACCTATTTATGTGTCTTTGTGTAAAGTGATTTACTAAAATATTCAGTTTCCATATAAAAACTAAGTATTCCATCATTTACTTTATCTCCGCAATCAGTCTTGCAGTTGTACTCTAGAGTTATTGAGCAGTGACAGGTCATTTCTATCGTGTAGTCTTGAGGCAGAAAGAAATTAACAGGAAGATGAATGTCAGTTTTAAAATAACTAAACACATGACACCTAAGATATGGATCTAAATATAACCACATGTTCCAATTATTTATTCAATATATGTATGTATTCTTTGGAGCTCACCATATTTCTTTTGTTCTATCTCTCTGATGGGATTAGTTTCATTTGGTTTTGCATTAAGGCAAAAGACAGATCTCTCCTTTTCCTTGGTTTTAATTAGTCTCAAATTCATCTAAGAACAGAGAAAATGATGCTTATCTCATAAGAGGTTAACATCAATATTAGGACAACTTTTTGTCTTCTGACAAATCTATGTTGTGTTATATTAACTGTTTTAAAATACTAATCCTGAGCAAGAGTAAAAATAAGCACGGTTTTGATTAAAGAATAAATTCCTTCATTGTTAAACAGCTTTAAAATTCAACCATGGAACCATATAGTCAGTCAGACCAGAATTCAGACTTCTGATGTCCATGGCAAAACCTGAATACGCTGAACAGAAATAAAACACACATAACAGATAATACACAACAGTAAAAAGCATCAGAAATTGATGCACCTGGATTTTGTTAAAAATAACAAAGGTCACTCTGTCCTTCATGGATAAACCTAGTTGGGAGAACAACACTGAACAGTGTATTGCATTGAGCAGAAATCCCTCAGAAAGGCCACAATGGATTCCTTTTCATAGGCATAGACTTTTTGAAACACTCAAAGACGCAAAAGACACATTTGAAAATATAATATAAATCCTGATTTCATGAAAGCAGAAAGTTCTGGCTACTTTGGAAACTGAAGTAAGTCACCTGAGTTTTTGTTATAGTCTCCCTTCCTTAAAAAAAATAAGAGCTTACTACCCAGTGAAGCGGCACTATGACAAAGTATACACCCGTGATGGCTTTGGATAGGGCTTTGCAACATGGGTCAATTGAAGCCTCACTCTAAGAATAATTTTCTAGTTCATATGATGAAAGTGCTTAGGAGTGGGAAACTGCCAGCACAGCAGGGATCTTCTCACAGTATTAAGGCCTGTCCACATGGAATGGTCAGTTGAAAGTCAGCATAGTGAACATTAGGTAACGATTTCTAGCTGTGGGCACTACCCTCCAGTCTTCTTCAATATGACGTTTCTTTTATTCAAACTGTCGCTCTTCCTCTTCATCTGCTTCTTCAATTACCTGAATGTCATCTGTTTGAGACAAAGGGGAAGTCTCCACTTGTAGTTTATTCCCCTCAGCTTTACATTTTTCTTCTTCCTCTATTATTTCCTTCCATATCTTGTGGTTTTCAGTGAGGTGGTGCATTAGCTGACAAAATATTCGTCGTCTGCCTTTCCTTTTTTGTGGTTCTGTGAAATTTAAAACAAACGTTCTAATCATAGCAATATGTTTCAATCATTAATTCAACAAATGTCTAAGTGTCCACCATCTTCTAAGTACTTGTGGAAGCACCGAGGTTATAACGCTGAATAGTGAGATAAAAAGAACCCCTGTGTTATGGAACTCACATTGTAGTAGAATGATTTAGACAAAGAAGAATAAGTAAAATATGAATATGTTAGATGACATTAAATGTTATGAATGAAAATAAAATGGAAGAGAGAAAAAGAGAAGACTTGGTAGGTAGGGGGAGGTAAATACAGTACTAAAATTTCAAATGTAAAATCGCAACAATCCAAAGTTAGTATTGAACTAAACAGTTACCAACATTCTGGTGAATATTATTCATTTTTATAAGCTAGTCAGTCTTCCTTGTGCTCCTTGTTGCCTGGTGGGGTTGGGGGCAGGGTGTCCAATTTGAAGAAGGGTGAGATGCAGGAGTAGCTGCTAGGACCCACCTACTTCACAAATGCTCAGATATGGTGACAGCCCTGTCCTGTATGCACAGATGGAGCATGCTGATGAACATGGCTGGAGGACAGCACCTTAAGAGATGCTACTCTCATTAAATCAGAATTCTTACTGTGTGATGATATTAACACAGTACCCAACACACAGCAATTACTCAAAACAGGGCTACTAAATCCCAACATTTAGGTAGTGGTTACACAAGATATGACTGGTGGATCTATATCTAAGAAACATAGATCTAAATTCAAATTAAATGGACACTTGTAGTTAGTAACATTACATAAATCAGTTTCCTGTATTCTTACTAGGATTTAGACTGTCTTCCATTTCTTCATCATCTGTATCTAGCTCTTCACCATCTTCGTCATCACCACTTTCAGTATCATCATCCTCTTCTTCCTCTATCCACTGACCCGGCAGCAAACCAGCAGCATCATAGGAGTTACACAGGGGACCCACTATGTGAGTGATAAAAGATTCTTGGAGTTTTGCTAGTTGAGGAGAAGAACGATCCATGAATGGACTGATGGGTAGACCAAGATTTGCTTCTTCATCTCCCTAAGCATTTAAAAAAGAAAATACAATTTTAACTATTAAAAGATTAACACTGAGTTTTGCTATTAAAGTTATCTTGAGTTTTTAGAAATGTAGTGTATACCAAAATATTTTTTACAAATAAGTATCAATTAATCTAATTCTTCTATCATTTCAACTATAAGCATTTCTTTGTATTTGTAATATCCTAAACAAAACTTTATTCTCATATTCTGTCCACATCAGTCAGTATGACTGATATTCAGTTAAGAAGAAAAACATACATCTTTTGAGGTATCAGCTATTTTACTAAACACTTGCAAAATCAGGAAAGTCAAATATAGATTCTCTTTCTCCTAAAAAGAAAAGCATAATGGACATGTTGCTGTAGTGTACCTCAAATGTACACAACTGAATCTTGCAAGTGCTTTTCAATACTCCCCCCCACCCCCATTTTAAATAGTAGAACCATCTAATGAATTGACATCAGAAAACCCAACAAAAAAGTAGAGCTACTGTGGCTGAGGTGAGAATGTAGGCCCAGAGTCACAAATGCCTGCTGTCTAATACACTGCCACTGGGGCTTCTGGGGGTTCTAGAAAGCACAATTTGAGATAAGACAGATGTGGTTTCAAAACCTGTTTCTGCCACTTATACCATGTGTGGTATTATCAGGCCAGCTCTATGCCCAAAGTCACCATGTGTAAATTTTGAAGAATAATTTATCTCAGAGGGTTGGAATGATGGTGAAAGGCAATATTCTACAAAATGAAGCACTCCCCAAGTGGTACTATTAATGTTTTGATCTTAGGGTCTGAACTGGTTGGAAGTGAATTATTCCTCACAATGCATCATTCTGCAGGCAAGCAGTATTTATCTGCAATGAGCCACTATAATCCTGAGGAAACAATCAGAAACTGTCCCTGTGATTAATTGTCTCATGCTTAAAAGTCTTTCATGATTATTTTCTTCTGTGAGGAAGAAAACTACTAATATTAAAAAAAGAAAAACAAAAACAGAGGGGGCTAAGATACAGCTCACTGGTAAAGTGCTGTTTATCACATGGAAACCCTGGGTTTGATCCCAACACTGCTAAACAAAAATCAAAACAAACAAAACAAAAAAGTTGGGTTTACCCAAAGTATTCTGCAATTTCACGGTATACCCCAGGAGTTTGGCTTTTCTAAGCCCATGGCACTTAAATGGCTTTAAAGGTATAAAGACAGTATAATTTGGACAATAAATAGAAAAAAGTTGGGAAAATTAGAATTGTGAGTCTATATATGAAAGAAAGCATAATCAAAATAAAAAGGAGATAATAATTATGATAAGAGCTGGGCATAGTGGTGCACACTTACAATCCCAGTACTTTGGAGGCTGAGACAAGAGGATCACAGATTTGAGGCCAGCCTCAGCAACTTAGCAAGACTCTGTTTCAAAATAAAAAATAAAAAGAGCGGGAGGTATAGTGTTTTGTAACTTGCAAAGGTGGCTGAAAGACTTTGCACATTTACAACACCATCTAGGGATCACTCGGTATAGCAGGTAAGCGTGCATGGTTATAAAGGTTCAAATTCATTACTCCTTTTTTGCTCATGGTAAGAAGGCCTGACACAAATGAGGCATCACATGGTAGAAATATTGATCTTTCCTGATTTTTTAGGACCAATGTAGATTTCAAAGGAATCCAATTCCAAAGTTGAGAAGGCATATTTGAAATTTTGTAGATAATGAAATGTGAGGCTTAGAGGAAAATCAAATTCTACATTATGAGGTGGCTCAAGATTGGACAAAAATGGCACACATTCTCCAAATTGGTAGGATTATTTTATGCCAGCCATGAATTCACTGAAAAAAAAAAAAATCCAGAAAACAATTCCATTCACAATAACCTCAAAAACAATAAAATACCTTGGTTAGAATAAATCTAACCAAAGAGGTCAAATGTCTCTATAGTGAAAATTAGAAAATAAAAGAAATTGAAGAAGATCTTAGAAAATAGAAAGATATCCCATGCTCTTGGATAAGCAGAATAAACATTATCAAAATGGCTATTTTACCAAAAGCAATCTACAGAGTCAATGCAATCCCTATCAGAATACCAATGCCATTCTTCACAGATCTAGAAAAATCAGCCCTAAATTTCATATGGAAAGACAAAAGACCCAGAATAGCCAAAGCAATTCTCAGCAATGAGAATAATGCAGGAGGTCTCACAAGGCCTGACTGCAAATTATACTACAGAGCTATAGTAATAAAAACAGCATGGTATTGGCACAAAAACAGACACATAGACCAATGGAACAGAATAGAAGATACAGAATTCATACATTTATAGCCAACTGATTTTCAACAAAGGTGCTAAAAACATACATTGGAGAAAAGACAGCCTTTTCAACAAATGATGCTGGGAAAACTGGTTATCCATTTGTAGAAAAATGGAATTAAATCTCTACCTCTCACTAAATATCTACTCTGCACCCACTTCTAGCCCTCTAGTCTCATTTTTTTTTTTAATTCTGTTCCAGGATTTTTGCACAGTTGATGTTTCTATGGGGGAGGGTAGTTTTTCTATAGTATAATTGAAAATGGGTTGATATTCTTTAAATATATTCTGAGAAAACCCTGAAATCACTTAAAAACACTTCCTTTAGAAACCAATTGTTGTATGTTATAGATTTCATGAAATCATGAAAGAGACCTTGAAGTCATAGTCTATCCTTATCTGTGAAATCAAGAGAGTATATTTAACTCACTCCAGAGAGGCAATAAGCTAATTTTTGTTGTTGCTGTTTTAAATTTTAGCAGCAAAAGAAAACAGCGCTGAAAAAAATACTAAGAACTAGAGCAAATGCAACACTTTTTAACTCTTTTCAGTCAAAGCAATTCAGTTTCTAAACATTTAATGTAGCCATCCAAGTCCCTCAAAGTACTTTCTTTACATGAAAGCTCTTAAAATTTCAACAATCTCATTCTTCAACTTACCTGCTCATAAAATTCATTGACAATGCCTTCTGTCCATTTCAAATGCAAGTCTCGAACTTTTGCTGGGCCATTTATATCTGCAAGTTTGATGCATACCTGGCAGACTAAGAGGCGATCATTTTCACTGCTCCATTCTATGCCATTACTATTTACATCATTGGCCTATTTTAGAAAAACAGAACTATTTTAGTACTGAGGCACAGGTGTTTTCTAATACTTGTTATTTATTTGTTTCCTGTCCAAATGACAGGAAGAAATTTTCATAAATGCTTCTTTTAATTACAACATGCAATAACATGGACCTTCATGGGTTAAATTTCCCATTGAAGTGTTACTAGGATTTTGTTTCAATGGAAGCATTACTTTCTAAAAATAAAATCAACCATGGATTTCAATATTTGTGATTACCACAGAAAATTGAAATGTGTATATATATATATATATATATATATGTATAATAAACACACCTATATATATCAATAATCATAAGACATAACTATTTCTGCCTCAAAAATAACATTTAAGGAGCTATGGAGAATTTGACTCTAGTTTTGAAAGGCAAAATAATATTGTTAAAAGAACACAAATCTTCTAGGCTTATACTTATGGTCTTAAATCCTGACTCAGAATCATTTACTAATTCAGTATGTAACACTGGAAAAATTACTAAACCTATTTGCTTCTAACTTTCTTCATCTACAAAGTAAGTAAAACAATACCAATCTAGCCATACTGTCATGAGGACTAATAAATGAAAAATGCCTCATTCATAAAAATGCTAAATAAATATTAACATTACTTAAATAAGTGAAATTATCATTACTAGTAAGGCAAATTTAGCATGCTTTTCAAAACTCAAATTTCTTTTTGTAAAGCATGAAGAGAATGGGCCAGATCATGGCTTTGAACTTCAGTGTATTTTTTTGGGGGGGTGGGGTGGGGAACCAAACCTTTAGTCACAGAAAATTTACATAGAATGCCACAATAGAAATACTTTAAAAGAAGAGCTCTTTTGACTGAAACTAGGCCAGAAGTCTAAAGCCCCACTAATGGACATTTTTTCTAAGAAACTTCAGAAGTTTGCAAAGAACATGGTTTGAAAAGTATTGGGTTGGATAATCTTTGCACCCATAAAAGGTGACTTAAGCATTTCAAGTGCATTTTATTATTAAATAAAAATAAAAATTGAGAACTATATAGTTATGAAAAATTTAAAGGCACCTGATTCTCACTGACTTTATAAGCATTTTATTAATATTATGATGGCAAGATGTATGGGGACCTCTTTCCAAGGGGCCTAAAGGTACAGCTCGTTTAGGTCATAGAAATCATCAAGGAAACAGCAGCTTCCTGCCAGAGAGAGAGGTGTTCCCTCTCTCAGGAATGCAATGCAGTGGTTCTCAACTTTTTTCCACCTCAAATGTCTGAGGAACAGAATGTACTCACATTAGTACCACTATCATACAAGGGTAGTGATTTCTGATCCTCTAGTGAATGTGAGTTCTCTGAGGGAAGGAACTTTGACTTGTTCTTTTCTCACTTTTCCCTAGCACAATTACTGCACACAGTGGGCAGTTCCAATAAGTAGCTATTGAATGAGTGAATTATTCTCAAGTGGAAGACGGTACATACTTTTCCTTTCTTTTTTTGGCCAGTTAAAGAATTACTAAGACAAAGAAGGTAGAACAGGAGTGGCAAGGTGGTTTAACTGGCTTCTCAGAAACACATCTTTGATTTCATATAATGTCTTACTGTACATGACTTTCTCAAATCTTCCAATAAAATCTTTTGACACAATTAGTTGGTTTATCACTATGTGAAAGAAAGACACAATAAAATAAGACTGTGTGAAAAGAAAATATAGCAAGAAATAGTATTTTGGGACATGTTACCATAATATTAAAAGTATTTTACTTTTTAAAAATATAGGTATATGTATTACTAAACAACTTTATTATTATTGCATGAGTAGTATTAATTTGAACTTAACATTATAAAACATCTTTTATTAGTAACACTGACAACAATGATTTCCCTTTTTTTAAATAGGTACTAATTTACATAACAAACCTTGGCATTGAATTCAGCAAGGAAATCAAAATGCTTTTTAAGATCTGTGGCAAGAATTGCTTCAATGACTAAAAACCGAAAGCGCTTGAACTCAACATGATCAAGATTAAGAAGGAAGTTGTATTCTGGGCGAGAAAGATATAGATTCCAAGCCGATGCAGCATGGTGATTTTCCAGAACAGATCTGTCATTATACAAAACTGCCTAAAAAGGAATAAAGAAAAATGAGGCAGGAATCTCTAACATATGAAACTTTAAAAATTAACAGAGTTAGGAGCAAGTTGGAAGGATACAATGAGTACCTACTATGTGCTAGGCATTTTACCAGGTATTTTATTATCTGTGCAAAAGGTGATAATCTTATAATTGAATAAACCAATGTGCAAAGAGGGTAAGTTACACCTTTCCTTCCAGCATACATAGCAAGTGAAAGGGTTATTTATCTCTAAAATTTCATCTTGTTTATAAAAACCATGCTGCTTCCCAAAAGATGAAAAGGTGAGCCAGTGTGGTGGTGCATGCCTATAATCCCAGTACTTGGAAGGCAGCTATGCTCACCACTATACCACCAATGCAAATCCCAGTACTTGGGAGAATGAGACAGGAAGATAGCAGGTTCAAGAGAGCCTCAGCAACTTGGTAGAACTCTCAGCAACCTAGTGAGAATCCATTTCAAAAACAAAAACCGAAAAGTGCCAGGGGTATAGCTTGGAGGTAGCATGTCCCTGAGTTCAATCCCCAGAAGTGTGTGCATACACACACACACACACACACACACACACACACACTCAGTCACAGAAATCAATATAGGTAATTAGAAAATACACAAATATCTGGAAATTAAATGGTAAACTTCTAAATAATCCAGGCATAAAAAAGTGGGCTATAGCTAAAAATGATTATAGAAAATATGTCAAAAATTAAATATTAAGAATGAGTTACCTAAGCTTCCACCTCAAGAAGCAAGAAAAAAAGGAACACAAATTATATCCAAAGAAAGGAGAAAAATAAGGACAAATTAATGAAATAGCAGACAGAAAAATCAACAAAACCAAAAGTTGCTTCTTTGAGAAGATTAGTACTATCCACGAGCTCCTAGCAAGACTGACCAAGATGACAGAAAACACAAATTGTCAATACCAGCAATAAAGAGGGTATACCACTAAAGATCCCACAAATAAGACAGTAAGGAATTATTATTTCATAAGCTATTTACAATTTTCTAGTTGAAGAAGGTGATTTATTTTTCCTAATTCCCTAGCACACATCATATCAAGGTCATGTGTTTTTATCCAATTAACTACAACACAGGGTTTTAGTGTGAGATGGAGTGACCATACAACTCAGATGAAATATGGTTTATAAACGGTTATGCAGCATAGTTGTAAAATTTCTGAATCAAGATTTCTGAAAAAGTATTTCCTACCTGAGGTGCATTCGTAGCCACTAGAAAAGCATTCGTCCTCCCCGGGTGGTCATAATCATGCATGGCAGCTGCCACATACAAAGCCATCAATTCTAATGCAGGAATGTTTGAAGACAGACAGCCATAGCTCTCATCTGGAATAGAGCAGCTCTTTGAAGAAATATAAGCCTTTCGCCCAGAATTAGTTCTACTATCTGAACCTGAGGAATAATAAATAGCAAAATAAACCAGCATTAGCACATAACTTCCTCACAATTATGCTGAGGGAACTCCCATAAGTAATACAACTACTTTTTTTGTTGACTTGGACGCCATGGGCCCATAATATGCTCTTTCCAAACATACATGCTACAGGAATAGTGTTAAGTATGACCCTGAAGTTGTGTGCTTTAGGCTAATAATTTTTAAAACCTCTGATTTTTTAAACATTTATTATTTAAGAACTAGATATAATGTTCAGGTTATAAGAACAGGAAAAAGAGTTATTGAGAATAATATCTGATAAAAGGCAGTATAGAAATTTAAGAATTTACTATATTACAGATGGGTGTGGTGGCACATGCCTGTAATCCCAGTAGTTGGGAGGCTGAGAAAGGAGAATCACAGGTTCACAGCCAGCCTCAGAAATTTAGTGAGGCTCTGAGTAACTTAGTGAGACCCTGTTTCCAAATTAAAAATAAAATAGGGTGGGGTGTGTGGCCTGGAGGTAGAAGGTCTCTGGGTTTCATCCCCAGTAATACACACACACACATTAAAAAAAAAAATACTGTACTATCAAAAGCTGAAGGAAATGATCTCCAATGGAAGCACAGAACTGCTGGAAGGAATAAAGGGCACCAAAGAGAGTAAATATAGTTGGGAGGCAAAAATGAACCAGTGAAAGCCGGGCGTGGTGGCGCACGCTTGTAATCCCAGCATTCGGGAGGCTGAGACCGAAGGATCCGGGTTCGCGGCCAGCCTCAGCTACCTAGTGAGGCACTCCGCAACTTAGTGAGACTCGGTTTCAAAAATAAAGAATAAAAAAATAGGGCTGGGGGTATAGCTCGGAGGTAGAATGCCCCTGAGTTCAATCCCCAGTACCGCAAAAAAAAAAAAAAATGAACCAGTGAAATAAAGCAAATTCATCAGACTCAACTACCAGAATGTTATAATAGTAGCTGAGTTTGTGACAGTTCCACTAATTATAATATGATAATATTATAATATTATTTCTCAGGTATTAGAACCTGAGAAAATTCTGTCCTAATATGTTTATCTCCTCCTACTTAAAAGCTAAACTAAAAGAAATGTGAATGTTATAATTTATTTTATTTACAATGAGGAATAGCAATAACGTTTTGGAAGCAAAACTTGAATGTGTATACAAGCTTTTTAATATCATCATTTAAATATTTATGTGAGACTTAAGCATGTTCCTTTTGATTTGGTAATATTGTATATCTTAAGTATACATCTGAAACAAAAACAAAACTAATACATTTTTTAAAAAGCAAAGGAATAATTACAATATTCTGGATAATGGCTACCTCAGTAGAAAAAGCAATAGGAATGGACAGAGCAGTTGCATCCAGCAGTACTGGACCTGAGTCTAGCTCTGAAGATGGGTAACAGGCTTAAAATTTCTATATCATTATGCATCATAACTTAACACTTGTTCGTGTGTTGCCAAAAGTAACATAATGAAAATGTTAACAGACCAGAGGTAATAAAATGAGACAGCTTGATTTATTATTCCTAATAAAGTAATTAAATGAAAGACTTGCAGAAGGAAATACCTGTTTCATTTCCTGTTTCATGATCATTGTGGATCTGCTGTAAGCCAGGAATTGGCCGTGTTGTCAGATACCAAACTGCATGTAGGACGTCTGTGGCATGTATACGATTGTGATCTAAAGTCACCAAAATATTTTATTAACATGATCATCCTGTTAGGTTTAACGTAAGACATTTAAAAAGTACAAGAATTTTCTAGTTACACTACATTCTTCTATGTAAATATATGTTAGGATATTTTCCCACAATTTGTATTTTTATTTTTATAGTATCTGATGTGTTAATTCTTTTTTAAAAACTTTTACATATACTATGAAAAAATATTAAACAGATCAAAGAAAAGGCAGGGTAAACAAAGATAACTGAAAGGTGTTGGAATTTTCTTTCTTTTTTTATTTTTCCAGCATTGAGGACTGAACCCAGGGGTATTCTACCTCCAAGCTACTGAAATTCACTATGTGAAAAGGCAATGTGGCATAGTATGAAGGGCACAGGGTTTAGAAGTCAGCTGAATCCAGAACTGAAAATTCAGCTTTATTATCTAATTTTTCTTGTTTGTTAATTATTATTATGCTGTGTGGAGGTGGGGATTGAGCTCAGGGGAACTCTACACCACTGCGCTACACCCCATTTTCTATTTTTATTTTGAATTACGGTCTCACTAAATTGCCCAGATTGGTCTTGAACTTGTGATCCTCCTGTTTCAGCCACCCAATTACTAGGATTTCAGGTGTGCACCATTGCACTTGGCTTTATTATCTAGCTTTAAGATCTCTCTGAGTTGTTACAGCTCAGCTGTAATACCTTTCCAACAAAGATTAAATGAGATAATCTACTGAATATAACGATTACATAGTCATAGTAGATATGCAGTAAAAATTCAACACTTTAATGATATTTAATAAATGCCTACAATATAGCATTAACAGATGATAGTAAGTGTACGGGCTATGGCTAGGACATGGTGTCAATGCCCTAAGAGCCTTGCTATTAATAAAATTACCATCTCTTATTGACCATGTACAATGCTACAATGCGTTGTGAATTTGACTATATCCTTTTTCACTGCTTGTCCTATATAATCACTTCCTATGGGGTAAGTACTATTGTTATTCCCATTTATAAATTTGTAAACTAAAGTTTAGAAAAATTATGTCCAGAGATTGTTTTCTTAACTAACATATCCTAATTGGAACTGAGAGTGAAGACTTACTATTTCATTCTTTCCATTCTGCTTCCTCTGAAGTACCTTAAAGTATCCCATATTCCCATTATAAAATCCAACTGCTTTTTAAAATGCATACTTTATAGGTGAGAATTATAGAATACATAATCTATCTTCAATTACTAAGCATCAATATTAATGATTTATTTCAGTTTTAAAATAATTTATTCTGTATATAGTTGGTCTCCCAAATAATGTATCCATATGGAGGGAACCTGAAGAATGTTTCAACACCTAAAGAAAGCCCTATTTTTTCCTAATATAAAATTCAAATTATATTCAAACATTAAAAAAAAATTCCATCAATCAGAAAGATAAATTTTGAACATTTTAAAATGAAGAAATTTTCTAAAATTCTTAACAGCAGACATTTAAAAAAATAAAGTACTCCCAATAATTGTTAACATAGAAAGATTATACTATGTAAAAAAGTGAAAAGAAGATTATAAATAGGCATCAATATTATGACCCACTTATAAAAATAAATTCATATAAGGAAAAAGTCTTAGAAGATATATCCCAAAATGTTACCAGTAGTCAACTAACTCTAGACAGGACACCAATTTTCTTTTTAAATCTCTATCTAAAATTTTCCCAAACATGCAGTGTAAAAAATATTTAAGGGAACATCTGAAGTGAAAGATAATAAAGTTTCAAAACCAGTATTATTTGAACTTAAATAGTAAGATATGGGGTAATACTTACAAGGAATGTCTCGGTAGCCATTTTCTAATGCATGAAAATAGTTCATGAATTGTTGAATGGGAATTTTAAATATTTCCAATAAACCAGTGTCTTGAAATAAGGAATACATAACCTAAATATCAATGAAAATAAAGTTTCCTTTAAATACTAGAATTTGAATTTGTAGCTGAGTATGTATTTAGGAATATTAACCATGTGAATGTTCAACTTTAAGCTAATTTATTTCCAGCAAATCAAAAAAAAAAAGAAGACATCATCTTATGGCCCCTGAAAACTAGAGAAAGCTTACTACATATACTATATCCCATATTTTAAAATTTTCCATTACTTATTTAGCTTTTTATTTGTAATTTACTGAAGGGTATTGTGAATTCTATTCTACTCTAATCCTAAGGTGTTTTAATAAAAGTAAGAAAAAGAGCATATTTATAACACTTTTAGTCCCAAAGAATTCAATGAGGTGAACTTACATGTCTTCCATATAAATTGTCCATGTGTTTTTGCATTTCATAAGTAAGATATTAAAATAATTAAGTAGTGTCATATTTTGGGAAGGTAAATCTGATGCTATTATGTGAACCCATCAGCTAGAACCTTGAGTCTGAGTGGTTAAATGTGGTATTTTTCCAAAGTACTAGCATAAAATGAACCACTTGGTCTTGGGAAAAGGATAGGGAGGGCAGGTGAAAAACAAAGTTTAAGTTTCAGTAGTTACAATATAATCACCTTTCAAGACCATTTCTACCTCTAGAGTAAAAAAAATTAAGTATTACTTTGTTAGTCTTAATTAAATCCCATTAATATAATAAAAGATAATACATGTATAGATAGAATATACATATAACATATATAACTATTTTATGTGTTTGGTTTTTAAAAAAAATTGTTGAACTAGTACCTAAAGTGATAATCAGATTTTGTTTTTATAAATAATGATTTGAAGAAAAACTATAGTAAAAAGTTGAAATTTGAAACAAACCTGACTGAGAATCCTTCCTGATTTCTCTCCCATCTTTTCTACAAGCTCAAAAATTTGAAAATTCCAGTTGCTCATCTTTTCTATTAATGAGTCATAATCTTCTACTAAAATCAGGTCCAGGGATGCTTCCTGTTCAATCTGTACATATGGAGCCAAAAGCAGTAAAAAAAACTTTACCTTTTATAAATATTATTAAATCTACACCTATGTGAGAACACTTAAAACTTAACATTAAAAACCAATAATATTTTCTATATGCTTTTATCTGTACTTCCTATGTCTTCTCTTTGTAGAATGCTATCTTCAAACAATTGTAAACGTCTCTTCTGGGCATCAGAAGACTGATTAATCTAGATCGTTTCTTCTAAGTATTACTTTTATAAGTAAAACTGTTGTACTTTCAAATTGTTACACAAGTCTAAATCCATTATTTTCCTTTTAAAAGTTACAAATATCCAAAGATAAGGAAAAATCTCATTGTGCTGGCATTTATTATTAGGATAACTTTCCCAAATCAATAGATACGACTGTTTCCTAAAAACGTGGAATTTGAACTTTAAGAACAAAAGAAAACTTATATTTTGTTGATTTAATAACTATACACATATTCTTGATACTTTAAAATATACAATGAAGAAATAACAATAAAAATACTACCAATCTAATTAAAATGTTTAAAAGTGAATGCCACTCTATAACAATAGGTTTAGAACTAATTAGTATTTGTAACCCAAACATTATTTTGGTTACAGTGATTTCTCAGTAAAAAATTAAAAAAAAAAACACTATTACATTAAAAATCTTCTTCTGGGTAAAAATAATTAAACCAGTACTAACTAGTATTATATTTCAGCATAACATAATCATACATTTGGTTGCTGTGCCTCTTCTGTTAGGTGATTATCACCTTCCAAATATAATTTTCTGCAATCTCTCTTCTCTGTTTCCTCTTCTTGTTGAGCTTCCCGAAGTTTGAATGACTCTTTTAAGGAAATGGCACTTTCTTCTTCACCTTTCAAAAAGCACATATAGTAATAAATAGAAATAAAAATTACCCTAAAATGTATAACTTTATAAAAAATGGCTATTGGTTAAAAATATTCAGATAAGTAAACCATAATTAAATTCAGGTTCAATACTTAATCATTGTACTAAGCTGTGTCTTGCTGAACTGTTCTGCACAGATACCGTGTGCTCAGGCAACAAAGACATTTCACATACAAAGACAGAACAGGGACGACCCTGGCTTCCCTCACCAGTTTTCTTGCCTGTGGAAACTTGCTTTTCAGGGAACTGGGGTATCTGCAAGTGTATTCACCAAATTCTCTATCCTAACTACAAAATTCTTTTTTATAGTATTGTGAATGGAAATATCTTCTTCATAGCTTCAATTTATAATAGTTTATTTCTAGTATATAAAATTATAGCTGATTTATCTTGACTTTGTTAAATTTGTTTATTGGTCCTAGTAATGTGTGTGTGTGTGTTTGTTTTCTTTGGGATGTCTACACAAAGGACCATATGATGTGTGAATAGGGATAGTTTTATTTCTTCTTTTAAATTCTGGATGACTTTATTTTTCTTACTAATTTCCCTGGCTAAACCATTCAATGTAACATTGAATTAAAGTACAAAGACCAAACAGGTGTGGTGGCACA
>PVLC010013549.1:0-15980 GCA_004027655.1 Graphiurus murinus | reverse complement strand
CCCTCTGGGTTCCCTCAACTTCTCGTTCACTATCTTAAACTTCTACCATCCTATAGCTCTTCTTCTGGTAATTGTGTGTGTGTGTGTGTGTGTGTGTGTGTGTGTGTGTGTGTAGGGGGGTGGTTTCGGGGGGGGGGGTAGAATGCAGATATGTTCTGCCACTGAGCTACACTCCCAGCCCTTTTTATTTTTTATTTTGAAACAAGGCTTCACTGAGTTAAGGCACACTGGCCTTGAACCTGTGATCCTCCTATCTCAGCCTCCTAAGTACCAGTATTATAGGCATATACCACCACACCCGGCTTGTGCTGGTAATTCTTAGAAGCTTATTAGTCCTTTAATACTTTTGAGTAGAAATTTTAAAAAGTCATTTGTACAGTTTTCCTAGCTGTGTTGAGGTTGATGTAACCTGAGTTACCTGATTAACTATTTAGGTCATTAGTTTTTTAAAGTTATAAAACATCTATAATTTCATCAACAAAATATTCCTCATTCAAGGATATGTTTCAGAATAATATAGCAAAAATTTAAAACAATTCATCTCTATGCCATAAAATTATGCACTTTTCAGCTTAGATTGTACAATACAGGTTTCAACATTAATATTAACATTCTCACTATTTATCAACACTAGCTATGATCAAATATTTCATTTGTACAACTTTTACTCTTCAAAATACTTTCAACATGTTATTTATAATTTGTTTTTAATTTCTCCTCTGTGAAGTAGGTAAAAACACTGTAATTTTCATTTTAAAAGATGGATAAGTAAGGGCCAAGGCTATAGTTCAGTGGTAGAGCTTTACCTAGCATGTGAAAGACCCTGTGTTTGATCATCAGCAATGGAAAAAAACAAAAATTTTAAGGATAGATAAATGGAAGTTAAACTCATTCATTTATCCATTTGGAAAAAAAAAAACACTAAGAAATTCCTCCTAAACTCAAATACATATGGCTTGTGCAATCTTACCTAATTTTCCACTGTGGCAGTCTGTACCATCCAATTCACTTGTTGAAACATATTTTAGTATTTGATGTCCACAGCTTATAGAATAAAGTAGATAAATATATATGTGATACATAAAGTTAAAAAAAGCTTTTAACCTAAACATAATTAGAAAAATCTGCTTATTTTTAAACCAAGATCCTAGCTGCAACACATTCTAATGTTCTAATCTCTATAAACTTAAAAAGCATCTGTGTGTCCTTGAAGGAAATAACATATTTTTGAAAGTCAACATTGGGAACTGAGGTAAAAAGTAGAAGTGAGCATTAACACCCTTATGAACTGGGTACTATGAACAGACACTAAAGTAGTGTCTATCAAAACTCTTCTATTTACTGAAATGTTATACGTTATGATGGGTAGAATACCTCAGAAGGAAATCATTTAATTAGAAAATCAATACCAGCACTGAAATTAGAAAAAGCTCATTTAAAATAAAAACTGCTAGCTAAATAAAGAAGAGGATACAATCCTATCTCATCATCCAGTTATAAAAATAGAATTAGAAAACTTAATTAAAATAACCTATATCTTAAAACAGGAATAATAAACAGGAAACTTACCTGTTACACAGATTGCTATCAGAATTTCTAAGGTGCTGATAAAAATCTGATGTATTGGGTGCACTGCTCAAAGATCTGTGTAAAATAACACTTGGCTTGCTAAGAAAATCAGCAGTATCAGGAAATTCTATGGGTGACCGGTTAGTTAGGGAACCAGGATGGCTGGGAGAATTCATAGGACTCAGGCTGGATAAAGCACCTGAAAGATTTAAAAGAGAGGATATAGAAAAATATATATGTATATGTACTCATTGCATATATTTGTGTTTTTTATAAAGAGCATTTTCCATTTTTAAAGCAAACAAAGTATTTACAATTAAGTGATCAGGTTCTCCGCAGGGCCTCAAGACTTGCTAGGGATTTAAGCAACTGCCGTTGTGTTTGTCATCATCAGTTACTATTGAGTAAAGAGTCTCTGGCTAATTCATAAAAGTCTTTATCTTTCACATCTTATAAAAGATTCCAGCTTGATTATCTACATGAGCAATGTATCTCTATTAATTTTTAAAATTTTTTCAATTCAATAATGTTCAATTATATTATAGAACTAAAGTTCTTAACAGCATTAAGCAAATTGAGGATATGAGAACTATATACTAACACAATGGAAGATCCTTTTAAAAACATATATCCAGCTGGGCGTGGTGGCGCACGCTTGTAATCCCAGCATTCGGGAGGCTGAGACCGGAGGATCCGGGTTCGAGGCCAGCCTCAACTACCTAGTGAGGCACTCCCCAACTTAGTGAGACCCGGTTTCAAAATAAAGAATAAAAAATAGGGCTGGGGTATAGCTTGGAGGTAGAATGCCCCTGAGTTCAATCCCCAGTACCGCAAAAATAAATAAATAAATAAATAAATAAATAAATAAATAAATAAATAAATAAATAAAAAAAACATATATCCAGTTGGGTGTGGCGGCGCACGTTTGTAATCCCCAGTACTCGGGAGGCTGAGACACAAGGATCACAGGTTAACAGCCAGCCTCAGCTACTTAGTGAGACCCTCTGCAACTTAGTGAGAGACTGTTTCAAAATAAAGACTAAAAATAGGGCTGAGGGTGTAGCTCGGAGATAAATGTCCCTGGGTTCCATCCCCAGTACCACAAAAAAATAAAATAATAAAATAACATACATCTAAATATTTCCAGCTCATTCATTCATTAAACACATATTTGAGAGCCTACGATATGCTGAAAATGTGTTCTGGGTTTTCCAACAGAGGAGGGAAAAATCCCTGCAACTTGATGGACCTCTACAGTGGAGAAATCAAACAAGTGCTAAGTTAACACAGTGGAAAAGAGAGTGCTTCAGTTCACGTTTCCAGCCCAAGTGGAAAAGGAAGCCTTTCCATAATATAAACAATTATTGTGATTTATTTATTATATTGTATATATACCACTGTGCTGCACCACCAGCCCTTTTTGAGATAGGGTCTTGCTAAAATTGCCCAGGCTGGCCTTGAACTTGCAATTCCTTGCAATCCTCTGGTCTCAGCCTCTCAAGCACAAGGCCTGCAGGTGTGCATTTGGCTTAATATGCCATTCAATTGTGCGTGGCTTCCACAGTTGCTGTGGAAAGGTCATTTCCAGTATTAGTATTCTTCTTTGGAAAATAACCTGTCTTTTCCTGATTGCTTTTGAAATTTTTCTCTTTATAACTTAGAGATTTGATTGATAGACCTAGCTGTAATTTTCTCAGTATTTAGCCTGCTTTGGGCTCACTGAGCCTTATAAATCTGTTGGTTGTTTTCTTTTCTTAGTTTTAAAAAATTATTTTGTACTACTGTCTCTTCCCTTTCCTTTTGCAACTTCACTTACACATCTATTAGAACTTCTGTGTTGCATATGTATCATTCTTTATGTTATTTGTGTATTTTCTTTCTGTTTCTCTGTCTTCAGGTTCGTTAAGTTTGATTTCTGTAATGTCCAACCCTCACTTAAACCATTCACTAAGCTTTTAATTTAATCAAATGCATTTCTCAGTTCTAGACTGTCTCATTTCTTTTCTATGTGCTCTAGTTCTCTGTTAAAAGTATCCATCCATTTGGCCCATTTTCCTTTCTATTTCCTTTAAAATGTCATTGTTATTTTAAAGACAGTTAAATCTAACATCAGTATCATATGTAGATCTCCTTCTATTGTTTGATTTTCTTTACTATTGGTAACATTTTCCTATAGAAGGGAGACCAATAGAGAAAGGGGACCAAGGACAGGGAGGAGATGAGGGAAAGGGGAGGTACTGCGGAATGAAATTAACCAAATTATGTTTTATACATACACAAACATGTAACAGAAAAATCCCACTATTCTATAATTAAAATGCATCAAAAATTAAAATAAAAAATTTTAAAGCAACATTTTTCTGCCTCTTCATATTATATTGTATTCTATTTAGAAGAATTTTGTGATCAGATATCCTTCTACATCTATCTAATATGAAACTATCCATATTCTCTGCTACTATTATATTTGTAAATTATCTTTTCGTATAAGTTTTTAAGCATTCCATAATCTCTTCTGTGAGGCAGGAATACTGGAGCTTGAACACAGGACCTCATGCATGCTAGGGAAGTACTCTTCCACTGAGCCACATCCTCAGCCCTCTATTATCTTTTAATAAAAAAAAAATCAAATTAGAATGATTTACCAGGATTTTTTTCTACCCTCACACTAATATTTTTTTTCTCTACAATTACTATTCACTCCCCCCAAAAAGAAAGCCTTTCCGTAAGATATTTTCCCTTGTTCTGGATCTACAATTACTTAATAAATTACTTAAGTAAATTATATCTATATTTTATCTCTGAATTCCTAGTGCCTATCAAAGTGCCAGGCACATAGATGTTCAAAATGTGTTTACTGAATGAATTTTAATTGGTCAGCTAGTAGCCAACCCAAACTGTTTCCTGATATTAAATTATAATACATGAAATGATACTCAAAGCTATTTTTAAAATGTGGAATGAAAAGAATTTATATTACCATGTATTTTAAGAACTCACATATTTATTTATTTAATATATGCTTTTATGAGTGCGTTGTAGTCTCACATTGTAATGTAGTTCACAGTAATAGTGACATATATGCACATAGCACTTGGTAAGCTTTCCCCCAGCTTCCTCCCCACTCCCTCTCCTTCCTCATACATGATACTGAGATTGGCATTGGTATTCTCACATAAGTATATAACTTTAATAGAAGTGCTTCTTTCATTAATTCTCCCTCTGCCCCCCTCCCCTAGAGCACCTCTATTGCTCCATTGGGGTTTCTCCTCCATTATCTAAAGTTCCTCTTGTATCCCAATCACTCCCTAGCTTTCACATGTGAGAGAAAACATATGACCCTTTATTCTCTGTGACTGGCTAATCTCACTTAACATAATGATCTCCAGATCAAGCCATTTTCCTGCAAATGACATAATTTTGTTATTCTTTATTGCTGGAGAACTCCCATATTTTAATCAGAAATATTGATTTCACCAAGCATGGTGGTACATGCTTGTAATCCCAGTACTTGGGAGGCTGAGACAGGATGATCTCAGGTTTGTGGCCAGCCTCAGCTACTTAGTGAGGTCCTCAGCAACTTAGTGAGACCCTGTATCAAAATAAAGAATAAAATAATTTATACAGGGCTTGGGGCGGGGGGCTTGGAGGTAGAATAACCCTGACTTCTGGGTTCAATTCCCAGTATGGCAAAAAATAAAAAAATAAAGATTGATTTCTAAGCCAGGTGTATGGTGCACACCTATAGTTCCAACTGCTTGTGAGTGTGAAGCAAGCTCAGCTCTTAAGCTCAACTGTTCAAGGCCAGCCTGGGCAACATAGCAAGATACCGTCTCTTAAAAAAATAATAAAAAAAATTTAAAAACAATGATTTCTTTCTTACCAGCTCTTCTCAGACCTATATGGTGAGTCAATGATACAGAAGATGACCTTTGCTTCGGGATTGTCAGTAGATTTGAACTAAAAGGTCCATTTAGATAGTATCCTTGACTAAAAAGGAAAGATAACAGGTTAAGAATTTTAAAATCATTTACAATTTTTCCTTTTCTTTTCTTGGTGGTCTTCACTTCAGTTAGCAAATATCTGCTTATATATTTAGAGCTCAGACCTCCATCTAGAGCCTAAGGCTTAAAGTAGTAAACAAATAGTTTCTATTAAAGTATAAGATAACACTTTTTGATTTTTCAGGCCATAAGGTCTCTGTTGCAATTACTTGAATGCCATTAGCACAAAAGCATCCACAAATGATAATAAATTGGTATAGCTATGTTTTAATAAAATTTTATTTACAAAAACAGGCTAGGGACTAGACTGTTGTCTGCTAATCTGTGGCCTAAAGCAGGCTATCAGTATCACCTGGGGGGCTTCTTAAACCATAGATTGCTTGTCCCATCCCCAGGGTTTCTGATTCAGTAGGTCTGGGATGGGGATAGAGAACTGGCTTTTCTAACACGTTATTAGACAATGTTGGTGCTGCTGGCCCAGGACCTCAGTGAAAACCACTGGCCTAAGGTGCAGTTTTTCATCACATTTGGTTCCCCTTTCTCGGATATCGACTACCATTAACCCAGTCATTTACCATGACTAAAATATTTACTATAGGTTTTGGGGACTTTTGTGAAGAAATTAAACATAGGTAACAAGCATAGTACACTACTGTGATAAATAAAATGCAATTTATTATATCTGATATAAGCAAATAACTATAAGTAAGATAAATGAGGTAATAATATATATATGAAAGCTTTTGGCATAATGCTATACCTATATGAAACACCATAAATATTATCTTCCTTTTTTGTTTGTTTGTTTGTTTGTTTTTTGGTACTAGAGATTGGACCCAGAGGTGCTCTACCACTGAGATACACTCCCAGCCTTTTGATTTTTTATTTTGAGACAAAGTCTTGCTAAGTTGCCAATACCAGCCACAAACCTGTGATCTTCCTGTCTCAACCTCCCAAGTATTAGGATTACAGGTTTGTGCCATCATGTTTGGCTTGTTCCCTTATTGCCTTTAGATATTCACTGTCCTATGTTTTTCTATTAATTGACTCCTGATGTGGGCATTATTCCAACAGGATAAAGGATAAATCTAGATTCTTTATCTAATTAATTAATTAGATTCTCTAAATTATTAATTCTCTATCAACATTTATTACTTAGTATAGGCTAAGTTCTCAATAAGCTCCTTCCAACTCCTTCTATCTTTCTTGCACTTTCACACTCCATTTACTCCAGGAAGATCTAGTTTTCTGTGACTTCAGAGGTCTTTATTCCTTTCTCTCTTATCACAAACACATTCCCATACTGTTCACAATTTTACTGCTTACATATTCTCTTTCCTCACTGACTAGTGAGTTCCTTAGGGGCTGTATCTTTCTCATCTCTGTCATGGTGGATAGAGCACCAGGCCTGACACAGGTTCAACAGAAATTTCTGGATAAATGAATGATAGCCTCTTTTGGTTCCTACTCTAAAGTTAATAGAGAATACTGCTCTCACATTTCAAGTGAATAGACTTTTTCTCCACAGTATTAAACAACATAATCCAATACAGGGTACAAACTCCGGCAGGACACTTATCTTCAAAGATCTACTTTAATGGCAGTCCCAAAATCCTCACAGTAATTAAACAGGCCTCAGAAGAGTAGGAATGGCTAACAAAAGGATAAAAAATGAAAACTGCCATAAAATAAGTAAAGAATAGGTGTTGTAGAAAATCAGAGGTGAAACAGATTATTTGTGCTTGGAGCACAAAGGATGCGGATGTTAGTGTGACTTGTGTTTTGTTTGTCTGCTTGTTTTTACAGTACTAGGGATGAACTCTGGGCCTTGCCCATCTGAGGCAAGTGCTTTACTATTGAGCTACAGCCCAGCCTTCATGGTGTTATTATTAAGAGGTGCTATCTTAAGCCCAATTAAAGATATGCAGAAGTAAAGGTAAAATGTGCTATTCCACTCAGATTTATATTAAAGTGGATCACAAATATGGACAAATAGAATATCAAATAGGCTAAGTTTAACTAGAATTTCAAATGAATAGAGGAAGATGATGTTGGAAAGATATTTTGGTGTTGTAAAGGAATGACCTCCTTAATTAATAAAATCTCAAGTCCTGTAAGAGATGAACAGTGATAAACTCTAAAGGATAGGAATAAATTGGCTGCTCAGATGGGACTTAACTCTTCTTCCTTGCAATTATCTCCCTTCAGATTATTATTATTTTAATATTCTTTTATTGGTGCATTGTAACCATTCATCATGTTGGGGTTCACTGTGGTTTACAGACAAGTACATAGCACCCATCACATTTCAAACCTCTGCATCCCGCTCGGCTTCCTCCTCCTATTCATAACACTGAAATTGGTATTGATAGTTTCAAGAACGTATGTAGGATTATTTGAATGATTCCTTCATCAAGTCTCAATCCTTTGTACCTCATCTCCCTCCCCAAACCCCCTTCCACTATTCTAATGGTATCTCTCCTTATTTATTTGAAAACTCTTGTTCCCCAGTTTCTTTCTAGCTTCTATGTATAGTCTCCAGGGTTATAATACTACACTTTTACACTTTTTTCTCCAGGAAAAGCTTTAAGAAAAGCAAAATTAAATTCTATATAAATACTATATTATTCTTCATACCAATAAGGTATTACTCTTTATCCAAATTCTTTTGTATTTTATTTTCTTATATTTCAATTGTCTTGAAATATAACTCAGTTTAATTTTCAAATAGAGCTTTTAAAAACTAAGAACAAAGTTATGAAAAAAAAACTTTAAGGAAGATTACAATGTACCAATTATCATAAAAAATAAAAAGAAAAAAGAAAAAGAAAATATGGGGAAACTAATTGTGCACCATCACTAGCAATTTGCATTGCATTAAAATCTATTGGCATATAAAAAAAGAATCTAAAACAAGTTGCATGTTTATTATTTTCATTTAGATCGTGTGTATGTAGGGGGTATACTGAGGATTGAACCCAGGGGCATTTTACCTCTGAGCTACACCCCCAGCCCTATTTTTTATTTTGAAACAGTGTCTCACTAAGTTGCAAAAGGCCTCACTATAAGTTGCTGAGGCTGGCCATGAACCTGCGATCCTCCTGTCTCAGCTCCCCAAGTACTGGGATAACTGGTGTGTGCCCGGCTCATTTAGATAATTTCTAATAAAAGCTTTGTCAATTATTTTCAACTAAGTCATTTTTCCACTTTCATTCTTTGAAAGACTGCTCATCTCTGTTGGTTAATTTAGTTTTTCCAAGCTGGGATACAGCTTTGCCATGTGGTAACAATAGAGTTTCAAGTTCCAGACTAGGACTTTAGGCACTATTTTATAGGTCTAAAACTTAATGACTAGAAATAGGTATAAAACTTAATGACTAGAAAAACTATATTATAAAAGTTATGCTTACGGAAGACTTCCAGTGGAAAGTAGAAGATGGATCAGGTGGTGAAGGACACCAGAAGTTGGAAGACCAGTAAGAGTCTAATCCAATAGCTCAGGTAAGCAGTCACAAAAGTATGAACTGGTATAGGCAAAATGATCAAGGAGGAAAAGATACTGCAGAAATAGACCTGACAACTGTTATCTGTAGAATAAGGTAACAGTATACAAAAATAACACCAAGATCCTAAGTAAATCTATTTTATAAATGACCATTAATTAAAAGAAGCCAACACTATGACAAGAAATAAGGACAGAACAATGGCAACAGATAAAAAAGCAACTGGAGGGATGAAAAATCTAGTTTCAGGCACAGATTTAGGGAATAAGAGGTTCGCTACTATAATCATGTGGAAATCACAGATCAGTTAAAATCATAAACAAGATGGTTGTAATCAAAAACCAAAGCTGAATTCAAATCAAGACTCAAAAACCTAGGATATAAGATCTCAGTTTTGGAGTATTCTGATAAAATAAAAAAGATTCCAGAGTCATAAATTAGATTTGTATTACCAAGACCTAAGGGTTCCCAAACAAAGCTTCACTATGCATTAAAGATTTAGAACTATACTGCCTAGTATAGATGGCATACATTGTTTGATTGCATGATAATCATATATGGCTCTTTATATTAGAATTAAATTAATTAAAATTTAAAATTCATTATCTTATCATACTAGACACGTGTGTGTGTGTGTGTGTGTGTGTGTGTGTGTGTGTGTGTGTGTGTGTGTTACTAGAGATTACTAGAGATTGAATCCAGGGGCATTCTACCTCCGAGCTACATCCCCAGCCCTATTTTTAATTCTTTAGTTTTAAACAGGGTCTCATTAAGTTGCAGAGGACCTCGAGAAGTAGCTGAGGCTGGCCTCGAACCCAGATCCTCCAGTCACAGCCTCCCAAGTACTGGGATTATAAGCATGTGCCACCATGCCCGGCTTACTAGACACATTTCAAATTATCAATAGTCACATGTATCTAGGGACCACCGTGTTGGGACAGTGTAAATATAAAATATTTCTTTTCACTGCACTTAATATCTATTGTACACCACTAATCTAGACACTTGAATCTGAAATGTGGTGGCTAAAAACACTTCATCTATCCCCATTTAACCCCATCATTCAAAGTACACTTAGAAATTTATTACCAAGAGGGCCCAGTTTCTACATGCCAGAAAAATTACATCCAGCCTGGTCTCTTTATGTCTATAATAGTATCAATTACTTTTTCCCTCAATTTTCTTTATTGGGGGGGGGGATACTAGGAATTCAACCCAGGAGCATTCTACCTCTGAGCAAGACCCTCAGCTCTATTTCATTTTATTTTATTTTTTTTAGTTTGAAATAGTGTCTTAATAAGTGACCGAGACTGGCCTTGAACCTGCAATCCTCCTGTCTCAGCCTCCCAAGTACTGGGACTACAGGTATGTGCCACCATGCTTGGCTTATTCTTCAATATTCTTTACCTTTTATGAGACATATGATTTTGTTTTGATAACAGTTAAATGAATATGTAGACTGTCTACATTTACATTACATGAACAATTCTCAGAATTTAAGATTAATTTTCTCTGGACCATGTTTCTATTTTAATATCAATCATATGAGGCAGCAGAATAAAAATCATTTTATCTCAATGATTCAAATGTTTCTTTAACTACAAATACATTGCTGTTATAGCAGTGCAAAAGACAAAAAGAGTATTTCCCACCTTCTTTTTCTAAACTCAATCATATACTCAAGATAATGCTTTCTCTGGCTAAGAAATATCTGTTATATTTTCATTTCCCCTCCCCATATCCTTCCCTGTTTCCACTTCCTTATATCCTGCTTACATTTTAAAAAAAGACTATTATGTGTAGGCTCTATGCAAAATTTGGGTATATGCTAATTTTCTTGTACTGTATTCTTCATACTACAAACTACTCCTGTTCTACATGTCATTTTGTTCAATTTTCCTTTTATTTTAACTATGGATTGAACCTAGGGGCATTCTACCTCTGACCTACATCCCAATCCCTTTTTATTTTTTATTTCAAACAGGGTCTCACTAAGTTACGGAAGGTCTCACTGAGTCGCTGAGGCTGGCCTCAAACCTGGGATCCTCTTATCTCAGCCTCCCAAGTTCTGAGATTACAGCTGTGCACCACCACACCTGACCTTGATTTTTCTTTTATAAAGAAGGAGTTCATCTACTTGAATGTATTATAGATTAAAATTAATAAACCACAAAAGAATTTGGAAAACCATAATTTATCTGGTTATATTTTACATATAAGTCTTAAATAAATTTGAACAGATAAATAACTGTGTTCCAATCCTGCCCTCTACTGTTTTTAGCTTAAGCTAAAGTACAATACCAGTAATAGCAGATAGTGGTGTAACACAGCCTTTACATTAATTCTAATTTTATAAGCACAGATAACTGAGTAAAGAAATTGTTTAATTAACACAAGAGATCAATATTTTCCTGGCTTCCAAAAGATAAAGACTGAATCCTTAGTCATCAGAGTAAATGATATTTACAGTCAGAAGGTTGTAGCTCCTGCATTTTCCCAGCCTCATTTAGTTAGTTGTAGCTGCTGATGCCTTTAATTTATAGAATTAGCACTGTTTCATTCCAAGTGAATTCTCAACAGATTATAGAATATATTAGTGGTCTTGGCCACTAACAGGAATAGGGTTGAAATAGTCTTGCAACCTTAACCTAACAACTATGGTGACCCCTGTAAACATGCTCTTCTTCTGACACTGGATTAATCAGTCACTGGCAACTGCCCCTGTAATGACCATGTCCACTAATTTAAAAGCTGCCCTAAATGCCCTGTCCTAAATTGACCCTCATTTCCCTAAACCATCTCACTGACTAATGTTCTTAAGGATCCTGCATGTTTTGTACCTGATCTACCTAAGTTTTGAGAGAAGATATGTTAGCTTCTTTTTAAAATTCAGTTTCTTGATTATACGTATTATTATTACTTATGTTGTCCTATACCTAAAATACGTTAACCTTTCCTTTCTGCTTTTAATGCAAGTTCAGACTTTATTCAAAGAAACAAAATGGATACTTTACTTTTCTTTAAAGAGTTCTAGGGACTTTACCTTGAAATGCCAAATTCTTGGTGAGGCTTTTTGCCATTACTGCGTTCCCACCTTGACTGCTCAGTGGGTAGCAATCCTGAAGTTCCTGAGCTCCTTCTCAGCAGTGGAGTTGGTAAACTATTCCTACTACTTAGTCCCTGTTAAATAATTAAACAATGGTTAAAATTATCATTCTTTATTATGCTGTATATCTAACAATAATTATGGCATACAAAAATATCAATACAAAGCATATTTTTAACATACAGGAAAAACAACATTTCATTCTGAAAATCTGTGAATTTATCCCAAATTTTACATTCTATTCTGCTGTTCTATTATCTTTCTCCGACTTTCTCAACTCTACAATTTAAACTAGATTTTTTTACATTTGCACATTTTACTTCTATTTTCAAAAGAAACAATTGGAAATTTAAAAAGTGGACATGAAAAACTGACACTGAAAATCAACTTCAGAGGACAGGTTAAGAATCAGAGATGATCAGCCCTATATCCTAAATTTTTTTATATTTTCAGTACAAGGCTATCTAACATACATAGTACTTAACCTGAGAAACTGCAGGATTCAAATTACCTTTTGAATTAATGATTATATTAAATTCAGAACATCTTAGGCACTAATATTTCACCCTAATTTTTAAAAACAGTTCAATTCAATATTCAGCTAAAGGAACTAGTCCATTTTTTATCATTGTGAATGGTTGTGTAAGTGAAATTTATGTAACACTGTTTGTGCTTATGACATTTCCCCTATCAGCAGACACTAAGACAATCTCAAAGAGATAGATAGTTGTATTATAGTTCAGTTTTCTCAAGGCCATTGATTTTGTAAATGTCCATGGTTAGTTGGACCTAACAGTGGAAAGTTCTTCATGTAACATAATCATTACTGACTATAATTTAGGTTCATATAATCTTCCTTTGTTCTTAACACACACACACACACACACACACACAGGCATATGTGTGTGCACGCGCACACACATATGGTATTTATATTAGATTATCTGTTTCTATTCCCTTTTGCTTACTAATTTTTTTCATAAATTTTGTGGCTCTTTTCTGAAGTTACATCAAGCCTTTTATATGTTTTTCTAAAAGGAGAGACAAATTAGTTATTGGATTCTAATAAGGAGTTTAGAGAACACAAAGAAAAGGAATAAGAGTTACTTCCTGGTTGTTATATGACTTACTCATATCAGTAGATTCCAGGACCCAAAATAAGCCTGATTAACTACAATGCTCAGGAAATGAGGCAGTTAGGCATCCTGTTTAATTATTATGTTTAAAACATTTCTAAAACATACCAGTAAATTCTTCTACACAGTAAACATGGTAACAAACATAATACTGCTATCAATGATTTTTATGATTTTTTTAAGAATTACTATTTTTTAAAATAACTATCATGAGCAACAAATGTCAATGGAAAATGCAAAGGAGCAATATATCAGGAGAAAACTAATGAGAATACACCAGAGTTATCATATTGATTGCTCACTATCCCTGTTGGATGCTTGCGATTAACCTCTTTCTTATAAGGTAGAATGCTAAAAATAAAGTCATATAATTAAGTGCCACTGTTAGCAGGTTCTGATTAAAGCAGGCACTACTATGTAAACTTTTTAAAACTCAAAGCACCACGTAACTACCTATGCTCCAGATTGTGATCAATAATTTTCAAATCCTTTGGCTCTATTTGTGCTTGCTGAATTTTTCAGCATTTTTAAACCTTAATACTGAGATCTGACAAAGTGAAATTACATAATCAAAATCCAGCCAAAAGCTATATTTACCTTTTTCTAAGTTCTATATAGTCTAGTACAACTAACAAAATTAACTCATATGGAAAAATCAATGCCTATTGGGTGAGAGCAATCTCCAGTGAGTAAAGGGGATGGAAGATTTAAAGACAAGGGAAAATAATTTTAAAATGATATATAATTCATAAAATAAATTTTTAAAATGAATTGGTTCTTGGTTCAATAAGAACAATTTCTGGATTATAAAAATAGATTAATGATTTGACCTACTAGTTTGCTATATGAGCCAAGAACGAAATTTCCTTGTTCTCCATTTCTTAACAACAATATCAATGATTATAAAGAGTTGTTACCATATAAGTTATAACTGCTCATTACAATGCTATTTAAAATAAAAACTAAATACTCATCTAACATTATGTGAATTCATAAAACTGCATATAAAGTCCCAAGCAGGTCAATATAATGTAAAAGAAGTTGATCCTGACGAAGGAAGCTGTGAGATGTACACGTCTATCACTCTTCACTTCATCATAATGTATTATTAAAATGCACCAGTAATATATAAAAAGGAAGGTTCAATTTATATAACATTTAAAGGAACAGTTTAAACGTGATCAATAGGATTGCTGTATTAACCTTGGAAATTTTTCGATCTCCTTTCTCAGCTGGATCCTCTATTTCAGAGCAGGGGTAAAATCCAGGAAATGGTGTAAGAGGATTAATCTTTGGCCTACAGGAACCAGAGAAAGCACCCATCAAGCTACTGATACTCCGTAGGGAAGAAATGACTTGTGGGGGAAGGCTTGGGTCACTCAGAAGATCTGACACCATATTCCGAGCCTCATTTAGCACAGAAAGATCAACTCCACTTCCACCTCCAGAATTCTAGAAAAGGAAATAATAAAATCAGTTACCCACAAAAGTAAAATTTGTTACAAAGAAAACTTAATATTTAGGATAAACTTGTTCTACTTTAAATCTACATTCTACTTGCAAGTTGCAAACCCCCAGCCCTATTTTATTTTTCATTTTGAAATAGGGTCTCACTAAGTTGCTGAGAGCCTCATACCAAGCACTGGGATTACAGGTATGTGCCACCACACCAAGCTGGTACACATTACTGACTTACTAAATTATTTTATAATTAGTATTGAACTAAATCTGTTTTACTTTAAAGCTAGATATTCCATTAACTTATTGATGATTTCATTTCTTTTATGTCAAAATTTCTTTTAAGCATACACAGCATTTCTCTCATTTACCTTACTAACTTAAGAGGTAGTCTAGCATAATTATGACAATCTCCTGAGTTTGAAATGTGTAACCTTGAACAAGTTATTTAACATCTGAACATTTTAGTTTCTTCAATGCAAAAGAGGGTGAAAGCATATGCCTTTTTAAGGGCTGAGAATTACATATGATCATAAATGTAAAGCACAAAAAGCAATGTGTAGTCAATGTATCTAAAGCATAATAAATAGTATAATCATCATCATCATCATCATTATTATTCAAAATACAAGGTAATGTATAGAAAAATGGTATCAGAGTTCAAAAGAGATAGAGTTAAGTTTTAGCTAAATGATTAATAGCATTTGAGCTGCGACAAATGTGACCTGAAATGTTTATTAAAAAATTACAAATATTAAGAGAATTTTTTTTACAATAAAACTTAAAAAAATATGAGTAAGCTCAATTCACAAAAAGAAAAGAATATAAATGAAGATACAAGAGTAGTAAAATAGGTATGTACAGGCAAAATGAAATTATTGAAGCATGGGCTATATAAAAGGGAGCAATGAAAAGTAAGGTTAGAGAGGCACCAGATTTTTTAGAATATTGGTTCCAAGCTACATAATATTTGTTAATGGAGAGTCATAAAGATTTTGAGCTGGCTAAAAAGATAAAATAAAATGAAGAAAGGGAAAGGGAAGTGATGGAAGACCATGCAATTTTACAGAGCGTTAGGGGACACCTTGCTTTGAAGGTAGCATTTATGTCATGACCTGGCAGGCAGGTGTAAAGATCCAGAAGCAGAATTCTGCCTGCTTTGTTGGAGGCCAGTGCAGCTGGAACAGAGTAAATGAAGGAGAGA
>PVLC010013548.1:0-41169 GCA_004027655.1 Graphiurus murinus | reverse complement strand
TATAATCACTTAGGAGGGTGAATGGACATTAGGTCCTTGGGCTGAGCTCATAATCTATGTAGAACTTGGGAGATAGAAATATACCAAGAGAAGGTCATGTGAAAATACAGAAAGGAGACAGCCATCTATAAACTAAAGTGAGGCCTTGGAAGAAATAAACTTTACTGACACTTTGATCTTGCACTGCTAGGCCCCAGAATGGTGAGAAAATAACATTTTGCTTAAATTGTCCATCTAGGGATGTTAGGTCTAGTAAATTAACAAAATCACCTTCTCAGTGAGGCCAATCCTAACCACGCTACCTAAAATTGAAATCACCCTACACCTGGACACCCCAAACACATCTACTTGACCTGTTTTATTTTCTCCTTGCAATTGATAACTTTAGTTGTACCATGTACTTGTTTTACTCAGGGAACGTACTAGACTAGAGTGCAAATAAAGCCGAAGCTATCTACAAGGCAAACACAATAGAATTGTATTGTTTGCACATGAAATTTCTGGGCAGAGGGCAGTTTCTTCACATGGCAATTCAGTGGTTGGCTTCTTCCACCTTTACCCCATAAGTAAGCCCTGTGATGCATTCCACTCAATAGAAGATGGAACACAGGAGGTCACGGAAGATCATATCAGCCTTGGCAGGAAATGGCATCTACCACTTCCAATCACATCGGCCAGAGCATAGTCACGTGAACATACCTGTGAAGAAGTTGCAAGGGACCTGGGAACTTGGTCCAGCTGTGTACCCAGAAAAGAGAAGACAGAACAGCTAGGAATCTCTGCCAAGTAGTTTTCTGATTTGTTTACTGTTAATATTTGTCTCCCTCACGAAAATGCAATCTGCATGAGGACAGGAGGGTTTGTACATTTTGTTTATTGATTTATTCCAAGAATCTGAAATTATTCCTGACACAGAGTAATCACTCGAAAACATTTGTCTGATAAATTAATAACTCATGTCATATGGGATTTAAAGAAAAAGAAGAATTATCATACATTTGGAAAATTGGCTCTCTTTGAGGGAGCAGGAAAAAGTTCTATAAATGCACAATTAAAAGTGAAAATAAAGCCGGTGTGGTGGCACACACTTTAATCCCAGCATTTGGGAGGCTGAGACTGGAGGATCCGGGTTCGCTGCCAACCTCAGCTACCTAATGAGGCATTCCACAACTTAGTGAGACCCTGTTTCAAAAATAAAGAATAAAAAATAGGACTGGGGGTATAGCTCAGAGGTAGAATGCCCTTGAGTTCAATTCTCAGTACTGCAAAAAAAAAAAAAAAAAAAAAGAAAGAAAGAAAGAAAGAAAAAAGAAAGGTGAAGATAAATGCAAAGGAGTATTAGCACACAGGGTGTACGTAAGCACTAGAAGAATTCTTAGCCAAGGGAAAGATCTGCTTCAGTTTGGAACAGAAAATGGGTGTTGGCTTTAAATTAGCTGAAAAATATAAATGCCTTCCTGTAAGTTATAATTCCTTTGAAGAATTAATTCCAGAACTCTTAGGAAATGTTTCAAAACTTTTTAAAAATAATGAACTATTTCTATAAAAATTTATGAAAAGCTTCTCTTTCTGAATGATTGTTGAGCAAAGAACAGTGTTAAATGATTTATAGGCATTGCATCATATAATCTTTAAAACAATCTTATAAAGCTGGTCTGTTTATTTCCTTTTTACCTAGGAACTTGAAAAATAAGATTTTAAATATAAAGTAAGATTCCATCACTTTCTCTATAAATATATCAAAAGATTTATTGCCAGCTATTTCACTGCTTTGGTTACTACTGTAAATTATATCTTTTTAGTTACATTTTTTAATATCCAGAAACCTTTTTAGCCAGTTAATATATTAATTTTGTAATATATTCTCTCACCCTTTTTATGCAATCATATCTGCAAAATAAAATTCTGTCTCTTTCTAGCCAATCTTTGCATTTCATTAAGTTCTTTGCATTTCATTTCAGAAATCTGATGCGGATGTCCATTAAAATACAAGTGGAAAGAGCCGATTTCCTTGATTAGTTCTTGAATGTAGAGGAGGACTTAAGATTTTTAAGATTTGGGAAGCATTTCCCTATATTATTACTTTCTTTTCCATTTCTCATTTCTAAGTGATTTTGTTGCTGTGTTACTCAAGTTTGAATACTTCTTTCTATCCATTGTGTTTACTATAACCATGAAAATGATTTAATATTTTCTTCTTTATATGTCAACAGTGCACCCAAGCCATTATTTCAGGTCTGCTTTACTAACAGGAAATAGATTTTGTTCAGATACAAAGAAGGAATGTAGATTGTGGGCTGGACCGCTCCCCAGTCCCAAGGGTGAATTTTGATTCGCCTGAACAAATCATAGTAATTCTTTGATGCCTTCCAGTGATTGGCTTAAACATGGACAAGTTAAAGACCCTGGCCAATAAGACATAAATTTTATTCTTCTTCAGGGTTCTGGAAAAAGGACAGATCAGGGATTCATTTATTTTCTGCCTCTGGACATACTAAGTACTTTCTGCTATCAACTAGCAACTGTGCTTGGAAGTATCCATACACTGAACACTGCAGAAAAAAAAAAAAAAAAAAAAAAGATAATTAGACCTAGGTCCCTATTAACACCCTTGTAATTCTGAAGCAATCCTGAACCACACAGCTTCTGTGCTTCTTATCTCATGAGATAATTCATGATACTATTAATTAGCATCTGTCTTATTTCAAGTCAGAAGTATCCTAATAGGCAGTGAACTAGCCATCTAAGTTTGCCAATGTTAAGACGCTCTTGAGTTGCAGAATACATCCTCCCTGATCAAGATAAGTCATTTATTTTCTATCACCTAGGATTTTATCTAGACAGTTATGTCCATATTCAGTAAGCTTGTTTATAATTTCTCTTTTTATATTGATAATATTCAAAATCATAACAGTATCATAAAATGAGACAGGAACATTCTCTCTTTATTCTTCTGAAGAGTTTTATGAAACTTGAATGACTATTCTTCGAACATCTGCTCTAACTTGGCTTACAGTTTAAACCGGGAGTTCTTTTCGTTGTGTTGTGTTAGTTTATGTAGATGTGTGTGAGTGTACATTTCATGGAAGAGGGATTAGGTGCTGTTTATAGCACTGATTTGATTTCTTGCTTTTTGGGTGGTGTTGAGGTTAAAACCCATGGCCTTGGCATGCTAGGCAGGAACTCTATAGCCCCATCCCTAACCTGATCCTTTTAAAGGGTCATGTACTGTTATATTTTCTATATTTTTTCTTATTTACTTATGAATTTCTCTCTCTCTCTTAAACTTATTCCAAATTCCAAATGAATTGACATAAAATTCTTTTGTATACTCATCATATATGCACTAGATTTATATTCCTAAATTGTTCTTTCTTTTTCTAGATAAATCTCATCAGAAAATTTTTATACATATTTAATGTGCTGTGAGTTTCATTAATCCTGTTATTGCCTTGTTTCTATTTTATTAATTTTTACTGTTATATTTATCAATTGCTTTTTCTTTTTTTCCAGTTTTGGCCTGCTATTTTTTGTAGTACTGAGGACTGAACCCAGAGGGCACTCTGCCAATGCTCTACAACCCCAGCCCTTAGTTTTCTTTTGAGACAGGGTCTCACTAAGTTGCCCAGGCTGATCTCTAACTTGGGATCCTCTTCAGCATCCTGAGTCACTGAGATTACGGTCATCCACCACTACACTCAGTGTGCTACTGTTTTTGTTTTTATTTTTTAACTCAGATTCTGAAATTATTAACTTTTAATCTTTTTTTTTCCTAACACATAAGGACCATAAACTTTTGCCTCTGTAGCATTTCGGCTATGTGACAATTAGATAGGAAATATTTTCATTTTAATTTATTTCCACTTATTTTTCAACTTTTATTATGATAGGGACTTTTGTCAATTAATTACTCAGTTCAGTTTGCTGTTGATGTTGGTTTTTGTTTTTGTTTTTATACAGGGGATTGAACCCAGGGGCATTCTACCTCCAACCTACACCCCAGCTCTATTTTTTGTTTTGTTTTGAAATAGGGTCTTGCTAGCTTGCAGAGAGTTTCTCTACTTACTGAGGCTGTCCTTGAACCTGCGACCCTCCTGTCTCAGCCTCCCAAGGACTAAGATTACAGGCATGTGTGACCACTCCTGGTTGTTCATGTTGTTTTTAATATTGAAGTGAGTTATTAGTATTGGGATGGCAGTCAGGATTTGAACCCAAGCCCTATGGCCCCAGAGTGATGACCTGGTCATTAGACTTTACTTCCTCTATCATACTCCTGTTACGTTCCCTCATCATTTTTGGAATATTAGATTCCCCATTTCTTTCCTTGAAATGCAGTTTACACATATTTTTTCATCATTTCTCTATGGTATTGTAGGGAGTATTTACTCAATCACTGTGTGACAGAAAACAGAACTATTTCCCAGCTTAGATTTCATATACTAATTTTTCTATGGCTAAGCAATAAACTTTATTGCCATTCCAGATGATCAAAGACTGTTAATAGCCTGTGATGCTATTAACTTGAGATGAAACAAGTGGACTTGATGAAAATCCATTCGAAATCTTAAGGAAGCTCAATAAGTTACACAGAGAGGCCTCTGAGCAAACCAAGAAAAATGACTGGTTTTTCAGTGACTATTAAAAATTGAATACAGAGCTTCCATAGCTGACTTATCAAGCAAAAGAAAAAAAAAAAACAACAGTGAATTTGAAAACTGGTCATTTGAAATTACCAGTCATAAAAACAACAACAAAATAAATAAATGAAGAATGAAAAAGTGCAGAAAATCTTCAGGACTTGTGGGATATCTACAAGCAAACATATATACATTAAGGGAGTTTCAGAAAGAGAAAGAGAAAGGATAGAAACAATGATTGAAAACTTCCCAAAGCTAAGGATGGAAGAGGTTGTGCGCACTGTGAAGTCTTGCCAGAGGAGGGCTGAGAACAAAGGAACAAAGAAAGAAAAACGCTCCCTGATCATTGCCCTGCCCCCGAGAAGAGCTGGCCACTGGCACACCAACCAGCAGGTTACATGACTACTCCTGTACCTCCCCCGCCCCTTACCCCATAAAAAGCCCCTCGCCTGTAAGGAGGCGGGCTTTCTGACTCTCGTGGGCTCTCTCCCCATCAGATGTCTCCTTCCGAGTTTTATTCCTAAATAAGGCCAATTCCCTGCGGTCAGGCCATGTTTTCTTTGTCCCATATACCCCAAGAGTGACACCCACATTCCTGAACCCCAAGGAACCCAAATACATTGGCCTGGAAGAAATCTACACCAAGACACATTATGATTGAACCATCAAAAGTCAAAGACAGAGTTTTGAAAGCAGCCAGAGAAAAGCAATCTGTAGCATTCAGACAACCCCATAAGACAATCCGCAGATTTTTCAATGAGACTCTTACAGGGCAGGGAAGAGTAGGAAGATAGATTAAAAGTGCTAAAAGAAAAACTGCCAATGAAGAATACTATACTTGGTAAAATTGAACTTTGAAAATGATGATGAAATAAAGATGCTCCCAGACAATCAAAACCTGAGGAGTTCATCATCAATAGCCCGCCATGGGAGAAGAGCTAAGGGGAGCTACTCAAGTTGAAACTTAAGGATGCTAAAAACAAAATCATGTTCTTTGCAGGGAAATGGATGCAACTGGAAAACATTATGTTAAGTGAGATTCGTCAGTCACAAAGAGTAAAGAAGCATATGTTCTCCCTAATATGCGGATGCTAGGGAGAAGATGGGGCATAGGAGGGTCTCCAGATGAAAAGGAGAGATCCTCAATAAGCAAAGAAGTTGATTTAATTGTAGTGGATGCATGGGGCAGAGGGACACCCTAAAGCACATGATGTACCTACACAATCATATCAAGGTCACTCACTGAACTGAACCTGAGGGGGAGGGAGGGGGAGGGAATGGGGTGGGAATTGGGGAAGGGGTCAAATGAGAATTGTGTGCAAATATGTTGTTAACAACTTGTACTTAACAAAGATGTATGCTATATTGCACGAATTACTACAATAAAAAAAAAAAGAATGCTAAAGAGCAACCTGTGCTAAAAAGCATTGAAGCAACATCCACTCTTGTGCTGTTGTGTACATTGCAGGACTATTCACAGTAGCCAAGATATAGAAGAAACCTAATTGTACATGATAAAATTATATAATTATAACATGATTTATAATAATATGTATCCTACATAGAATGTACATTACTTAGTACATTCTTAGTATATAATAATATAGAATATAATATTAGCATTCAATTACACATCATATGTAAGTGTATGTTCTACTATCTATAATTAAATGATATGTATATTATAATATTGGTGAGGGTTTTGTTTTTTTGTGTGTATGTGTGTGGTACTAGGGATTGTACCCAGAGGCATTTTACCTTTGAGCTACACTCCCAGCTTGATTTTATTTTTTATTTGGAAGCAGGGTATGGCTAGACTGAGGCTGAGGCTGTCCTCGAATCTGTAATCCTGCTGTCTCAGCCTCCCAAGTACAGGGATTACAGGCATGGGCCAACATGCCCGGCATTACTGAGCTTTAGAAAAGAAGGAAATCCTGCCATTTGTGTCAGCATGGATGAACTGGGAAGCATTATGCTAAGGAAAATAAGCCAGACACAGAAGGGCAAATGTTTCATGATACCACTCATAAGATGAATCTACAATAGTCAAATTCATAGAAACAGGGAGTAGAATAGTGGTTGTCAGAAGCGGGGCTGTGGAGAGGAAGACTGGAAGGTATTAATCAAAGTACAAAGGTTTAGTTACATAAGACTAATAGCTTCTGAAAACCAACTGCCCACCTTAGAGTTTGTCATTCATAATACTGTATTTTATAGTTACAATTAACTAAGAGAATAGATATTATTTTAAGTGGCCTTATCACAAAAATAATAATAAAGTTGGGTGGGTGGAGAGTTTGGGAAATGATAGAGAAGTTCATGCCGTAGGTCTTGGTGATAATTTCAGAGTTGATTACTTATCTCTAAATTCACCATGTTGTATACATTTTGACAGCTTTCTTATATTAATACCTTAACAAATTGGCTTTATAAAGGCACACAACCCAGGTAAGTGTGGATAAACCTAATGCCAACTTTGCAGGTCAGAGAGAATTTACTGAACCCATGAGCTGCTAGAACACATTTACAAAACTGTTTTCAGATGAACATTCTTTTCCTCCAGGAAATTAAAAACATGGACTCTGACCACCTCATCTCCCTTCAGAATTTCCCTGTAAGTAGCCACTTCAAGGCACTTTTCACACTCAATTTCTGCGTAATCTGAAGCTCAGGAACAGAGGTCAAATCACTGATAAGAATCCAGGATGCCATTTAAAACTCGGCTCAGTGTACAGGAAGTATCACTCCACTGTTGGCTTTTTTCTGTGAAATAAAATATTCTTTAGAAACACGTATGCAAAAAGGCAGCATATTTCTCGAGCAAAACATGAGCCTCCTTTGAGTTTTCTTCCTTCTTTGAATGAGCTCAGATTTGGAGCAGGGCTAGGGAAATGTAACCTTTTTCTATCCTAGTCTGAACCTTGTCTTTATATAAATAGTTTAAAATAACATGGTTGGTGGCCACACAAGTAGAATATGGAATGTTGGGAGCATATAAATATGTATTATATATTTCTTTTTATTTGTTTGGGTTTTTTTTGCTATAAGAACAATACATTCTTCAGCTACAAAGAGGGGTAACTGCATAATCTCAGAAAAAGTGGAATAATGGATTAGTCATTTCAAATAGTAAAATTTCATTTGTCTGGATTACAATAATTTAAAAATTTGATGAATAGAGAGTACTTAGCCTGATCTTTCTTCTTCTCTATAGATTAAGAACAATTTTATTAAGCCAAATATGGTGGCACATATCCTTAATCCTAGTACTCGGGAGGCTGAGACAGGAGCACCACAGGTTCAAGACCAGCCTCAGCAACTTAGTAAGACCCTCCACAACTTAGTGAGATCCTGTTTAAAAACAAAAATTAAAATTAAGCTGGGAGTGTAGCTCAAAAATAGAATGTCCCTGGGTTCAATTCTCAATACCATAAACACACAGAAAAAGAATAATATTATTACATAAGCTACAAAGCATATATAGGGCTAATATTCAAACTCTATGGGGAAACATTTTTTCAAGAGCTTAATATACAAATAATGATTATGCTAATTCTAAATAATCATTCATATCTACTTATTTAATTGTATTCCTTTAGAACTATAGTAGTCTATATAACTAGTGACTATATTTAGAAGCAAAAACTTGTTTGTACTTTGAAATATATTATCCTTCAGTTGTCTTACAATTTTACATTGGCAAATTTGTGAGCTTATATTGGTGTGTGTGTGTGTGTGTGTGTGTGTGTGTGTGTGTGTATGTTACTGGCGATTGAATCCAGGGACATTCTGCCTCTGAGCTACACCCCCAACAAGGTCTTAAGTTGCTTGGAATCTTGCTATGTTGCTGAGGCTGGTCTTGAACCTGCAATGCTCCACTGGAATTACAGGTATATGCCGTGCCTTTATATTGTCTTAATTGACATTCTTACCTAAATGATGTCCAATTTTTTAAAATAAATGACTATCCACTAATTTCTGGTTGTAACTCAATACTCATTGTGGGGAATCTGAATAAAACATGGCCCTTGTCTTCCTCCGGCTTTTCTATCTACCTTGCACAGAGCTCAGAATCAATACCTAATTAGATCTAGTCAAGCCAGTGAAATACCAAACACATAATTTCTGCCTCCCTGCATCAGGATGACTCTAAATACTCAGTAGGAAAATAAGCCATCATCTCCCCCATTACTTTAAGAGTCTGTTCACAAAAAAATCAATATATATTACTGAAGACTTTATACTCATTTATCATTTAATTACCTCTGGAATGTGTAAATACTCTTAAAACAAGATCTAAATGCGTGGCTCTGTGTATGTGTCTAGTAAGTCTCATGTTACTTCTTTTGATCAGTGGTCTTTGAATTTTCAATAGAACCTCACATAAAGGATGGTTTTAAAATACGGACCATTTGTGGCTTTTACGGAGAAGTCTACAAACTGCAGATCTGCTGAGACTTGAGAGTGATATTTTATGATATAAGAAAATAGCAGAGCTTTTCCCACTAGTATAGTATATGACACATGGCCCGAGCCAGGTGGTACAGAATAAATAAGGCAAGACTGTTGACAAGAGAAATATTTCTGTGACTGAAATCTTACACTCCTAGGACTGCTGAACTGCAGCATGGCAGATTTAGGCCATTCAATATTAGTAATATCCATATTTCCGTCAAAATGAATAATAATATTTTCATATCTTCAGCTACCGTCTCAGGGATTAAGGGAGAAATATTAATGGATGCACTTATTGATCTGCTTAGATGACCGATTAGAAAGCCATGTGTAAAACCATTAAGGAAAAACTTCAGTCTCTGACATCCAAGTATACTCAATATGCCACTGGGTGTTCTAATCATTCACTTCACTATTTTGCCTGTCTTAAATTTTTGAAATGAGGCAACTTTATTCTTCATAAGTCTCTCCTCTTTCCAAACATTTTTCTTTCTTCCCTGTTTCTACAGCATCTGTAGTACCATCACTGTGGAAGCAGCCTATGATGACTGTGTACACTCTGTCAACAGTATTGCAAAATAAGAAAAAGCCAACTTACTCATCCAGCCAAAGTAAAGTCTGCAATTTTGTGGAAAATGTATATATGAATGCTTGGGTTGGGTTGATCTGGGAACATTTTTAGCATGACAATAACCATGGGCATATTGAGTTATATAACTGTGGGAGGGAGAGGAATGAGAAAACAAAGATTATCTTTTGTTCCATATATCATAACACAGAAAATTTATACATGGAGTAAACATGAGAAAAAAACATAAGCCCTGCATTATCACATGAGCTACTCTACCCGCTGAGTGAGGTCGTGGAGGAGAAAACCATTTACTTTAGTGAATAAGTGAATTGTGCTTTGGAGGAAAAACAAAAAAGGAGAAAATTTCACAAAATGCATTAATCCATAACTTTCATCCCAAAGATTAAGATAAGTTGGAAAGCCTTGATATTTCTAATCATAAAAATGGAAAGGAAAAGAAAGAAGTCATAGAAAGCAACAGAAGAGATGAAGAGATATACAAGTAAATTAGATCAGTTTGTTATTGGGGTGAAGAATTGAGGGAAAAAGAAAAGGATGCCTCCTCCTGCCTTCTGCTGCACCGACACTCCTCTATGTCAAAGGGAACAGTGTTGAGAAATGGTCCAACACAGGGATTAGGAGCATGGACACCGAACTGTGCAGTGGGCATGGACCCCAGCCCTGCCATTTCTAGCTGGGTGATAGAGCCCCTCCAAATCTCAGCTTCCTGGACTGTAAAACGAGAGGGTACCAGTGCTCTAATTCTTTTGTTCCACCAGCATGGACCGCCCATCACCTAGAGAGCCTCAAGCTTCACACCCACCCATAATTTTCTTCAATCAGTGCATAAATCTCACCTGCTCTGTCTCAAATAGTACCTCCCTTTGTTTCCATTATTCTGAATTATTTTTCCCTATGACATTATAATGCTTTTTTTTTCTGCCTGTTTCTTCCACTAGAACATAAACTCTTAAAGAACTAGACTTGCTGTAATCACAGTTGGGCACCATCTGACCCAGCACATGTGCTTCGTAACTATTTGCAAAATGAATCAATGAATGAAAGGGAGACAGAAGAGGTTGCCTCCACTGGAGGCTGCAGAAGCCAAACCTTACAGGCTGTGTAGACTGTGTTTAGGAATTTAGCCTGCATTCCCCAGAAAGGAAAGATGCAATCGCCAAAGGTCAGTGTGAAGACTGTGACACAGAAAAGGCCATTCAGTCCCAAACTAAAAACTTCTTTATTTAATGCATATTAATTAGCAACAGGTAATTAGTGAATTGTCCCACTAATAGGTTGTACAATGAAATCACCATTCAAGTATTCATGGGTGACATCACTTCTCCTAGAAACAAAATTTTCACAAGAAAATAGAACGTGAGGAGGGAATAGGAAGAGATTCGGAGGGAAACACTAGGTGTTCTGTGCTGACCCGTTCCTATCACCCTGAACCTTGTTATGATGGATAATTACAATGTGCCAAGAAAAGTATATTAAAATAAAATAAAATAGAATAGGAAATCCATAGGCCAGTTACCCTTCAATACTGTTCCCCATTTCCAACTTAGCTAACAAGAAAGTCACTTCTGCCAAGGGAGCAGCTCTGAAGGGAGGCAGCCTGGACTCGAGCCCAGCATCCAGCACCAGAGCCCAAGTGGCCAAATCGCCCCCTGACTCTTATTCTTTATTTTTTTTTTACTATTCACTAATAATTTAGATGCATTGTCAATCCTCCTATACTTGAACATGAGTCTGGACATACTGCTTTCCTGAGTTTTCTAAAGTCTGGGGTTGGAGAAGTTATGGATGAACTTTTTTTTTTGTGTGTGTGTGTGTGTGTGTGTGTGTGTGTGTGTGTGTGTGTGTGGTGCCAGGGATTGAATCCAGGGGCATTCTACCTTTAAGCTATATCTCCAGCCTATTTATTTTGCTTGTTTATCTATCTATCTATCTATCTATCTATCTATCTATCTATCTATCTATCTTTCTATCTATTTATTTTGTGTACTGGAGATTGAATCCAGGGCATTTGACCTCCGAGATACATCCCCCCAGCCCTATTTTTTAATCTTTATTTTGAAACAAGGTCTCGCTGAGTTGGGAGGGCCTCATTAAGTAGCTGAAGTTGCCCTCGAACCCAGATCTTCCTGTCTCAGCCTCTCAAGTACTGGGATGACAAGCGTGCACCACCACATGCAGCTATAGATGAACTTTTGATTCATACAATCTGGCAGGATTTCACGTTTTCATTCCTCCTTGCATGATACAATGCTTGCACATTCATTGGCAAACACCCAGCCATTATTGGCTCTTCTCAAAGTGGTATTTGCTCCAGGAATATGACATGACAATTAACCCTGGGCTTCATCATAGAGCACAAAAGGAAAAATACCAATGTCGGGTGACAGACGCCATTAGCTCAAGCAGTTCTTTCACTCTGGGAAATGAGAAAAATAGGAATCTTGGATTTTTTTAAATGGACTATATGATAATCGCATTTTTGATGTTTTGGGATCTGGGATGGGATGTTCATTTGGAACTTATCTGGTAAAAAGAGGAAAAATAACAGGGATCCAGTTTCTTTAAGGAATTACTGAATGTGAGAATTGACTCCAAAATATGATAATTGTGGTTCTCTCTTTTCAAGCCAACAAGAATGGCATATAATCTTAGTATCAGCTTCTCAATCACATGTGTTTTCAGCTTACTTTATCAGGCCCATCTGGTCCTTATTGGTGTAAGGTATATCCATTTACTACTGTTAACCATCCTAGATTTACAAAAGTAGAGAAAGGCAAGCCCAAGAAGAAAGGATTCTAATCTTTTTTTTTTTTACATGATACATTACCACTCCTTTTGATATATTATTCTTGGATATACATCTTGAATTATTAGTTCTTGAGGCATTATTAAGCTCAAGATGAAGCCACGGAATGTTTCTCAGCCATGCACCAACAATTAAGAATGGGTGTTCTCACGGCAGAAAATTGCCATTACCTCATTGTATCTAAAGAGCACGCTGTCTCCTCCTCTGATAAAAATAGTGCCAAGTGTCTTTGTCCAGCAGATAGCTTTGCCTTTCCACTCCATGGTCGAGATAACCATGAAAAAGTGCTTGATTCAGGTTCCTAAAATGTTGAGACGTGTAGCTGCTTCTGAACCACAAAGCCAGAATGTCCTATTATACATACTGAGCCAAGAGAAACTTTCAGCTAGAGACCCTCTTAACACACAGAGTCAATCGCTTGATATCTTACTTCTCCCAATTACTTTCCTGCATACCATGGGAGGCTCATGGTGACAGAAAGGAAGGGGATGGGAAGGAGGTATCCTTCCTGACACATGAGGGTGTGCTTTCCTTTTTGCAGACAGAGCCTTCCATATTAGAAGATAGGATAATGGAAGAGAGGAAAGTGGGCTCCAGTTTTTCATTTTGGAACAATCTGGAATCTGGTACTATATTTAAAGATTAAGCCTTCCATCACCCCTAATTACCGTTGGAAACAATCCTATTGGTAATTTGATACAGAATTTTTCTCGAGACCACCAGTTCAGAATTGGCTCCAATGAGAGAGAATTGAGTTATTATCTGATGGCTGTCTGCCTGCCTAAGTGAGATGGGGGAGGGGAAGGGACTAGTCTCCATGCAGGGGTGCAGGACCATGTTAGTCAGATGTCATTAGTATCAGTGCGGCATCACCCACCCTCTCCACCCCAGCTTCCACTACTCTCAGCAGCACCCAAGCCAAGAAATGGGCTGAGATAAAGAGTGAGTCATTTGTTTTGCCTTGTGTGTGGTCCCATCCTTCAGGGATATCTTCAAGTCCAGGAGAACCAATGCTATCAGTTATCACTGGCATGTAACTCCCAAGAATTTGCTTTCGCCAAGCTGGTGACTGAAGAGGGTAAGGATTGAAAAATACAAGGGCACCACCCAAGCCTATCAATCAAAATGAAAACAAAGCTGTAAAGCAAGTATAAGCAGTTTAATAAAATGCAGAACTGAAAACTTTTAAAAAAATATCTATTTACAGTATTTCCAAACAGTCTGATTTTTTTTTTTTTTTTTTTTTTTTTGTACTAAGGATTGAACTCAGGGACATTTTACCTCTGAGCTCTACTCCCAGCTTATTTTTACTTTTTATTTCAAAACAGGGTCTTGCTAAGTGGCTGAGAATCTTACTGAGTTACTGAAGCTGACCTTGAAACTGTGATTCTCCTTGTCTCAGCCTTCCAAATGCTGGAGTTACAGCCCTACTCCAAACAGTTTCTTTTTCATGTATGAGATAAAACATGTATGTAGGCTGCATGCTAGGCACTATCACAAAAGACACGAGACTCAGAATGGTGGAAAAGTTCTGAACACGGAATTTAAAGACCATGATCAAGGTTCAACTCCTGGGTAAAGAGCTAGAGACTTTGAGCAAGCCTGTGGACCTCATGTTCACCCCCATTTATCCATCTTTAAACCAGTCCTTGGAGTGTGATGAGACATACCACAGGGAGGCAATTTTTTACAAAGAATTATGCAAATGTTAGATCTTAACATTGTAGTAAGATCCTTCCCATATCTTACTTTGCAAAAATTTTAAGATGCAAGCCAGGCATGGTGGCGCACGCTTGTAATCCCAGTACTTGGGAGACTGAGACCAGAGGATCCGGGTTCGCAGCCAGCCTCAGCTACTTAGTAAGGCTCTCCACAACTTAGTGACCCTGCTTCAAAATGAAGAATAAAAAAAAATGGAGTTGGGGGTATATCTATATCTCGGAGGTAGAATGCTCCCTGGGTTCAACCCCTAGTACCACACAAAAATAAATAAATTAAAAATTAAAAAAATTTAAGATGTAGACCAAAGGATAAAAATGTAGATTAGAAGACAACCTTATTCAATTCAATTCAATTATTATTGGATTATAATAACTTCAAGAGATCTATCATACAACATGATGAAATAGATAATAATATGCTGTATATTTTAAAATTGCTCAAAGAGTAGATTGTAAGTATTCTTGTCACAAAAAAAAATTAGTGAGGTAATGCATATATTAATGAGTTCAATGAGCCTATATAAGTATATGTGTATAAATATGTGTGTATACATTTCAAAACAAGATGCTGTGTACCATAAATATATACAATTCGTATTTGTTAATGAAAATAATTTTTTAAAGATTACTTTAATGTTTTCCATTTTATTACTTGAGATGACAAATATTCCCAAACATTTTGTCCATGAACTTTTGTTTGAATCACTTAATATGCATGTAACATCAATGCAACAGTAATGATACTACACTACTACACGGTGAGAGCTGGACACATGTCAGGCAGTATTCTCAGTTCATTACTTATGAGAATTGATGTAGTTGTCAGAGCAATCTAATAAGATAGAAATTCTTCTTCTTCTTCTTCCTTTTATAATATAAGAAAACAGAGGCACAAAGTACTTCAGTAGTGAATCTATGATTTTACAGCTAGCAAATACGGAGATGGGATTGGAATTGAAGTTTACCTGTCCCAGAAAAGGTCTTGATTATTAAACTACACTGACATTTCATAGGCATGCATTTAAGAAGAAAGATTTAGATGGAAAAGACCTTGCAATTTTAATGTTTTCATTCTTTGCTTCATCCTTGTGTTATGCCAGGCACTGAGAATGTACAAAGTCATGCTACTTTTTCTAGCGGGGGAGATAGACATAACACAAGAAAAAACAATAAGCAAGGATAAAAAGAAAGAGAGGGCTGTAAGTGCTACGAGGAAGGTGAATGGGTGTTATCTGGCAGGGAGTGATTATTTGGTTGGGGAGAACCTCTCCAAGAACATGATATCTGGAATAAGAGGCCAATGTGAAGAGGGAGTTCATGGCATAAAGGTCTGGGTATTCCAGGTAGAGAGAACTGCAAAGGCAAACGCTCTGAGTTGAAAATGAACTTGGGCCATAATCCCTGGTGTGGACAGAAGTCGGTGGGTAAAAGCACACTGAAGAGCCATGAGGAAGAAGCATAACTTTCTCAAGGAATACACTGAAGGTCCGAGTGGCTGGAATCTTCTTCATCACTGGGAAAACACAGAAAGCCACAGTCATGCTTTCAGTGTTTGGCAGATGTAATGAGATGTGTTTAATATGTTCAGAAAACTTACTCTGCCAGCCAAGGAGATAAATGGAAATCGTAAAAATGGGAGAAAAGAGCAGTCAGGAGATGACCACAAAGCCCAGGCAGGAGAAGATTTCCTGGGCCAGGGTGATGTTGATGGAGATGCCAAGAAGTGAATGATCTGAAATTGACAGGACTTCTCGGGAGTGGGGAAGATGATGGAGGAAAGGGGGGTTTCTATGTTTCTGGTTTTTATTACAGAAGAGATATATCATTCCCTGAAAGCATGAAGCTGCACAGGAAGATTACTTTTACTTTGAACTTCTTGAGCTCAAGAAATGTAAATTAATCAAGGATTCAAAGAGCTAAAATAATCTAACAAGTGATTTAATATACATTTACTAAATGACTAAAATAAACTCCCTTCCATTTTCCTGACCATCACTCTCTCTCTCACACACACACACACACACACACACACACACTTTTGGCCTGAGGAAATTGTCTGGACAAGCAGCATGTAATGAATCGACAGATTCCAGAAACAATTTCAGTTTTGATTCCCACACAGATGACTTTATTGGAAGCATCACTGCACATCCAATGGACCTCTCTCTACCCTCTCTGAGCATGACGTTATCCAGAAAATCTTTTTCCCAACCCTTTGGTCTTTACTTCTGGAAGTGCCTTCTGAGCAGATTTAGTCTCTGAGATTGCAGAGGGAGAAAGGACAAATTGTAATTTAAGTAAATTAGTCTCAGTTTATCCAGCCAAACCAAAGATGGTTTAGCTATGAAATGTAGCCCGTATTGATGACCTTTACTGATTTGGTTGATCAAACCAATCATCTGTCTCTTCCTAGCCCTATTTACTGGTTAGATATTATTCAATTGAACAAAAAAATCTTTCTAACAGAAGGGCAACAAACGTTTTCTGCAAAGGGTCAGATAGTAAATCCTTTAGGCTTCATAAGGCAAATGGTCTCTGTCACAACTACTCAGCTCTGTTACTTGGAGGAAAGCAGCCAGGGCATCTGGATGGGTGTGGTTAATTTGGCAATAGAATCCTTATCTATAAAAATAGGCAGAAAGTTAGATTTGGTCCAGGGGTTATAATTTGCCTATAAGAGAACATTATTTTGGTAATGTATTATGTTTTCAGATAATTTCATAAGTGCTTTCATGCATACATATACTTGGGCCAAAGGTGGAATCATAATTACTGTGTATATATGTGTGTTATTGGGGATAGAACCCAGGAGCATGCTACCTCTGAGCTACATCCCCCAGCTTTATTATCCTTCTTCTTCTTTTTTTTCTTTTTCTAAACAGGGTCTCACTACATTCCTGAGGCATGTGCCACCATGCCTGGCTCTGCGTGCCTTTTTAATCATTGCAAGGCCTAGCTGCATGAATTCACAGTTGTCTGTTCGTCTCATTCGAAGAGTGACTTTATCTGGCAAAAGGAGCCCAGTCTTCACTTGAGAAAGCGCCCCTGCTCCTTGCATGCACCCTAATTTGGCTTTCACAGTCTACCCACCATTACATCAGAGTGGCCAAGATGTTCCGTTCTCCCAGCACAAAGTAAATAGCTCATGGATGGGACAAAGTTACAGAGATTTGATTATGGATATTGGAAGAGATAAGTCTGTCTCTCCTCCAGTGTGCCAAGCCACAAAGATGATGTCACTTGAAACTCTTTGGAGTCCTCTTCCAAGGATACATGAATGAAGTCATCTGTGGGATCAATGAAGAAGATTGATGAAATGAGATCAAAGAGCAGAAAGATCACCCAGCACTGCGATGAGAGAGTCTGAGACCCGGGATCAAGACTTCAGTCACAGAAGCAAAAATAAACATCCTTTGAATGATCTACTTCAGCTGAAGACGATTTCTAATGCTTGCAACAAAGAGGTTTCGGAAAACAAAGTCTCCCTGTAGATATGACAAAATCCCAGTGGAATCAAGTGATTTAAAAACTAAGGCATGCACTATTAATATTTGACCAATAGCTGAATTGATTCAGAAGGGAATAATAAGTAACCCGAGGCCCAGTTTTGTCAGAAAAATGATAGCATCATAATTCAGTACCTGAGTTAACATTTGAAAACTGCAGACTACTTCACAGATACAATAGATTAAAGGTAAATGGACCCTTCTCCAGCGTCATTTAACTCTATTGATGGGGAGAATGAATACTTTCAAGGTATTCTGGAAATACACAAAATGTAAAGAAATAAAATGTGTAAATACACCTTAAAACAAATGAAAGGAGCCAGGCACAGTGGCCCATGCCTATAATTCCAGCCACTGTAGAGGCTGAGGATCTCAAGTTTGAGGCCAGCCTGAGTGACTTAGGTAGACGCTGTTTCAAAATAAAAAATCAGTGGTAAAGCACCCCTGGGTTCAATCCCCAGCACCACAAAACAACAACAACAACAACAACAACAAAGAATAATGAATGGTCCCCAGATGTGAAAGAATTCAAAGTAAGCTGATTGACTTTATTGACACATCTAAAAGACGAGTGTTTTAATCCATAAGAGAACACTGTGAGCCACAGAAGTAGAGCAAATGAGAGTTAGAGGACAATATTGGTGTGGATGAGGGAAGTGTTGGCAATGAGAATTAATTGCTGCAACCCCCGAATCACAAAATTTGCGGTCAACACATAGATACTTGGTTAAACACTTGTGAAGTGTTGTTTTGGGCGGTGTTCTAGAAACCTTGGACCAAGCTCACCAGATGGCAAATGAGTGCAGTGGAGAGGGAAGAAATTCCCAACATTGGAAAGATTTGCCCAAATGTGCCTTTGGTAACGATCGTGCTCACTTAATTGTCTCAATGTTTGTTTGATGTTTACTAAGTGGGTGTTTTAATTGGACGTGAATGATCAACACTGGGTCACACTCCTGGGGTCAGTTGGCCCCTTTAAAATCTAGGCCCACATTATGTCTGAAGGGAAAAGCTTAGAAAGTCCTTGAGATTCATGCTTAATCTCGAATTCATGATGCTGACTTCTGACTGGCTGTCCTTAGCCAGTTGGTCGGTCAGAACAGCCCATCGATGACTAGGTCTTCATTAGTTCCCTTGCACTGTACTTTCTGCTCCATTCTCAATAATGAAACATTGCTGGAAATGATCAGAGTAAAATCACAGGCAAATGAGAATTTGGCCATTGATATACGAAATCATATGCTTTCTGTGGATTTTTATTTCTGTAAGTAGAACTCCAAAATCTTTCCTTGCCATTAATACTCCACTGCTAATACTCTACTGCTGTTTTGTGTTTTTTTTTTCCCCCACAAAGAATTATCTCTATTATTAGAATTGTATTTTTGTTTTATCCCCATGGCAGAACCAAAGTGCTTACAAAAGAATCTAAGAAGCCAGGTGTGGTGGTGCACACCTGTAATGCCAGTACTTGGGAGGCTGAGACAGGAGGATCTCATGTTTGAGGCCAGCTTCAGCAATTTAGCAAGATCCTCAGAAACTTAGCCAGACCCTATTTCAAAATAAAAAATAAAATGGGGCTGGAGATGTAGCTTGGAAGTAGAATTCCTCGGGGTTCAACCTCCAGTATCAAAATAAACAAAGCAAAAAAACCTAATGAAGTATGCTAGGCAAGTACTTTAAGTTCACAAGTTCAAGAAGCACATCAGCATGAGTATTCCAGAAAGAGATGTTTAAGAAAACATAATAATCCAATAAAAAACCAATATCCTCATAAATGTATGTAGTAGATCAAAAAGAGTCTTACCAATAAGCTAATTATAAATAATCTGTTCTCTGTTATGAAGGGAAGAAATTTTATTCCTAATTGTATCAAAAAGTCACTGAAATTTTTATTAAGAAAATGATTATCATTTCTAAAGGGTCTTCATCATTATTTTTATGATGTGCAATTTCCATATAAGCAACAATGCTTACTAGAGTAGGTGTGGGAAAACTGAAGATAGCAAAAGAATGTACAAAGACCTTCATAGCAAACTCTGAGAGCCATACCACCTGATATCAAGTCTTTAAGGCCATATAGATAGAGATCTTGGCCAATGAACAAAATTTTATTACCAGGTCTAGCATTCATAACTGGTTTATAAGTACTGCCTTCCATACCTCTCTCTCCATGTCAGCACCTTCTACAAAACAATCCTGAATGATTATTTTCATTATATCAATAAAATGCTTTACCTTGGAGGTAAAAATGATGGCTTGAGGTTGTCAGTCCTGATATGGTTTAAACCTACAAACCATTCCAAGACATGTATGTAATCTACGTGCCTCTATAAAGTTTTGTGTGTGTCTGGATTTTACCTAGGGACACTACATCCCCATCCCTATTTTATTATTTATTTATTTATTCATTTCTCTTTTTTTGTGGCCTTGGAGATTGAACCCAGAGCCATCAGAGGCATTGTACCTTTGAGCTACTCCCCCAGTCCGATTTTATTTCTTATTTGGAAACAGGGTCTCACTAGGTTGAAGAGAATCTCAGTGCTTGCTGAGGATGTCCTCAAACCTGCGATCCTCCTGTCTCAGCCTTCCAAGTACTGGGATTATAGGTGTGTACCACCACACCTGGCTCCCTGTTTTATTTTTATTTTAAAAATAGAGTCTCACTAAGTTGCCCAGAGCCTCACTAAGTTGCTGAAACTGGTCACTAACCTGCAATCCTCCTGTCTGTAAATATTTTTGGCAAGGCAATTCAGAAGCACCAACTCAAAGTGGTCAAACCTAAAAAAAGCAAAGGGTCTAGCACACCACCTATGAGAATGAAGCAAAGCAACAATTATTCTACTTGTATGTTTTTTAGTTTACTGTAATTATTCTCTTTTGTACTTCATTTTCTTCTGATTCACTAATTTACTCTAAAAATATTTCTTGAGCACCATTTTTTTCAAACTCTGTTCTAGGCACTTGGAATATAATCAATCAGTGATCAGATTGAAGATGCTTGCTCTCACTGACTGTTCATGATTGAACTGGAGTGAAATGAGGAAGTCAGACAGCAAACATAAATATGATAAATAAGCCATATGGTATTTGAGGTGATAGCAAGCATTGTGTAAAAAAAAAAAAAAAAAAAAAAAAGCAGCCTATGTAAGTTCAAGTGTTGGAAGAATAGAAGACTCAAAGGGTTAGCAGTGTTAGGTGCATTTGTTATCAACTCAAATACCATATGGTTTAATTATTAGATTAGAGAGATTCAGAGCTGATAACACTGAATGAATGGATGGATGGATAGATGATAGAGAGAGATGGAGAGATAGCTTTAGGACTAGCAGCTGGATAACCACGTGACCATATGGTCTCTGCAATGGACACAAAACTTCACTTCCCAACTCCTCCACCGCAAGGTCACCTCAGTGGGGCATCATAGTCTCATCAGTTGCAATTTCTCAGACCAGATACGTGCATGTGCAAAAACAAACACAAGCATGCCTTCCAAACACAGGCACCAAACCATACCATCCCCCAGGGAGACATTAATCTGGTCCCCGCCCTTGTGTTACCTCTGGAGGCAGATCTGCTCCAACTTAGGGGCCATGGTCACAGTAGAAAGATGGGGAGGTGACAGCAGGACAAATCCACTAGTGATTATGAAATATTATGTGGAATCATGGCATCTTCCTTCTGCATTCTAGACCTCCATCCACGCACCCTCCAGCTGTTCCCCATAGTGCTGCCTCCCAGAAATATACAGTTCACTGGGAGCCTTATCTACCATCAGGATGCTTACCACAGCCTTGTATTTTCTACTCTCATGCCCTCATAACCAAAGACTGCCAGGAAGCAAATGGTTTCATGGTAAGTTAGTAGCATCATAGATTATACTCAGGATAGAGTAAAAAGTCTTGCCTTCTTCCAATATATCCCTCATTCAACTTCCAGAATGTTATTTCCAAAGAGCAAATTTTATTTTATCACTTATTCATACACACACACACACCCCTTCTTTTGCTACTAGGAATTGAAACTAGAGGTGCTCTACTGCTCAGCTACATACTCAGTCCTTTTGCTTTTTATCTTGTGATAGAGTCTTACTACACTGCCCAGACTGATTTTGACCTAAGTGATCCTCCTGCCTCAGTCTCCAGAGTGCTGGGATTACAGGCATGAGCTACCACATTTGGCCATTTGAATGCTTCCTATATCTGGGATGTATTCCATCTTCCTCAGACAGCATGATCTGGCCCTGCCGACCTCGCCAGGCCCAACTCTCCTGGTGTAAAATCTGAAGGCAAGGAGAGCCTGAAGTCTGGAATAACAAATGTAAGTTTCTAGAGCAAAAGAGACTTTGTTCATCTAGCTAACTACAGTCCCTCTGATGGTGACCTTATAAAAGTCCCCAAATGATTTAAATGATTCTGTAGCTTTATACTCCTCTATTTGTCAAGACAGTAGTAGTCACATAGGCTAAACAGAGATTTGTATTCCTATTGTCCTCCAAAGGATGAGAATAAGTAATGAAATCACCCCAAGAAAGGACATTAAAGAAAATCCTCTGAAGGACCTGCCCCACACCAATCCATAGGTCACTTCTACAGAAGTGCCATCAGTGTCACTCAAACAAATGTATGCTTGCAGCTGGGGCCCGGGTGCTGCTTGTCAGGAGAGATTTCCATTATCATGGTATTGACTGTGCTATGATTTGATTTGTGCTGTGTGTGAACAGGAGTCTTAGGTTATTGGAATTGCTTGATAAAGACTTGCTGGCTGTTGACTGATACAAAACAAATAAAGCAGACTCTGGCAGGAGTGTTCCTAAAACATTCCCCAAATTGGTGACACATCTGCAACACCTCAAACTACACTGTCCATCCCGTTTTCAATACTCAATTTCATTATAGAAAATAAAGATCAGCCAGCATTCGGGAGGCTGAGACCAGAGGATCCGGGTTCGCGGCCAGCCTCAGCTACCTAGTGAGGCACTCCGCAACTTAGTGAGACCCAGTTTCAAAATAAAGAATAAAAAATAGGGCTGGAGGTATAGCTTGGAGGTAGAATGCCCGAGTTCAATCCCCAGTACCGCAAAAAAAAAAAAAAAAAAAAAAAAGAAAAGAAAATAAAGATCAGGTGACGAAAGTATTTTATGCTTCATAAATGTCAACTGTAGGTTCAGGAGTATTTGTTTTCATCTTCCTGGAGTCTGTGCATTTGAGGACTTTCCTTCTTCCCATTTCCATGGTGGAGTTGTCTGACAAATGATCTCTCCCTCAATCTTCCTCATGAGAAGGGTATTAGAAGTTCCATGAGTCAGCCAATCAGTTCTTCCCTTGGACTTTAGTGAGGTCAACTGGGAAAGGCCTGCTCACTTAAATCAGGGATTACAAATAGGAAGCTTGCCTGAGAAACACCCAACCAAAGAGAACCGAAGGAGACCAGGAGAAAGAGAAAGAAGCATTCGTAGCATTATCTGGCCCTCAGAATTGACCCTTGTTTACAGCCTGGGACCTTTTTTTAAAGTTTCACTTAAACTAGCTTGAGTTCATCTTCTATCAGTTATAATCAAAAGTAAATATTATCTAACAAATATGGATAAAAATGTCACTACTAATTATGAGAAAGTAACATTTACTTTAAACCACATTTTTTTCATTCTTTATGCTCTGTTGTGATATGAAAAAAAAAACAGCTTGCCTTAGAACAGACCTGAACTTAAACAGTTAATGTATCAATTCATCTTTAAAATATGGAGTAAGTAGTATTATGGTCTCCAGAATCTCCTGACACACCAAGCTTTACTGAACTGCACAGTCTCCCGCAACTTGTCACTTACAGAGCTGTGTCTCTTCCACGCTCCTCGCTGTTACCCAAATTTGCCTTCCTGAGGTCCCACAAAACACTGGACTCTTTCCAGAAGTCCAACAGCTAGTGGTCAGCAGGAAGAACTTTCCAATTTTCCCACCCACATGTGCCACAAACACGTTCATATTATTTCTGGGAAGGTAAGGGGATAGCTAGGCACTTTCACCCCAGGCTTCCTTACAACCAGGTTGAAATTTTGACTTTGTCCCGTGTTTACCTGCATTACCTGAAACTGTGCCCTGTTGTCTTTTTCTAAAAAGGCTGTAACCATATCTACCCCAAAGGGCTGTGGAGAGTGAAGTGAGCTAATGTCAACACGGCAGACAGGGGCAGGCACATAGGAAGTGCTCACCAAAGCCTGTCTCCAGCCCACCTGCTGTGCCAGGACAGCCCATCTCTCCAGGGAGTCGGCCTCCTGCCCTCCCACCTGCCCTCCCCACCTCCCTGTGCACTTCAGGTGCATCGGGTGCAAGCAGTGATTACCTGGGTCAGCCCAAGGTCATTCCTTCCTGAATCAACACAGGGCACTCAGTCAATGATCCGCTAGCAGAATGCCCTGGAAGCCCGCCCACCACGTTCCTCCATGTCCATCCAGGAACCCTCAGAGCTACTAAACAAGGAGTCTACTCTGGAGAGCCGACATGCTTCCTCCTCTCACTACCAATTTTGTGTCTTAGTCTGTGTTGTGTTACTGTAACTGAATACCACCAACTGGGCTATTTATAAAGAAGAAGGGCCAGGTGTGGTGGTGTATACCTAGTACTGGGGAGGCTGAGACAGGAAAGTGGCAGGTTGGAGGCTAGCCTCAGCAATTTAACAAGACCTTGTTTCAAAATAAATAATAAAAAGGGTTGGGGATGTAACTTGGAGGTAGAATGCCCCTGGGTTCAACCCCCATTACTAAAAAAAAAAGTAGATGGCTCATTTAATGCATGGTTGTGGAAGACTATGAGCATAGCTTGTGCCAGCATCTTGGCTTCTGGTGAGGGTCTTCCTACTGGGTCATGTCATGGCAGAAGGCATGACATGGCGAGACAGAGAAAGTTAACCAGAGAGAGCTTGAAAGATAGACCAGAGCATGAAAGATAGACCAAGCAACTTTTCTAAAGTCACAGAGGCTATAAAACATCCTAAATCTATGTTTTACATACAGGATGCTAAAGGAAGCATGAAACTACAGAATAACATATAGTCGATTGATGCAATCTCAGCTGGATCTTTAATAGCCAGGTAGACATACAAGGAAAGGACTCAGGTGCCAATTCATCTTCTGGAACCATTGCTTATCCCTGCCGACACCGACAGATCCCTCTCCCACAGCCTCAGGCATGAGTTATTTATGGTTGAGCCTTTAGACATTCATTCCATTTCATGCATCTTTGCAAAGGCATTGACTGAATGCTTCTGAGAACTTAGAATCTAAGTGCTTTCATAGCTGTTACCCCTCTGAGACTGTGCTGTGCAAACCTCATCCCGCTGCAACCTGGTGGCTTCTGGGATTAAAAACCCACCTCTCTCGGGATTGGCTTTTCTTCAATCACTAAGACCACTCTGCTTGTATGCTGAGGCTCAACAGACACCCTCTCATCGTGAAAGCTCTTTCTACATGTTCCAGTTTGTATTAATGCCTCTAGAGTTTGAAGAATCTAACTTGGATTAAATTGGTGAAGAACTCGGACTAAAAGCAAAGGGTCTGGGTTCTCAATAATGTGTATGTTACCTTTATTATTTGTAGTGTGTTACCTTTATTATGTTAAAATGGTTGAGTACCATAGTACATAGAATTGTATATTTACATAAGGAAACTCCATATTAATTCTGAGTAATTAAGTGAACGAGTGAGCTAATGGTCAGCTGAGTGAACAAACTAGAGAATGAATAAGCAAATAAATGAAGATGGTGCCATCGTGACAGCCACCTGCCCTCTCTGCCAGTCACTGCACTGGTGACAAATGGACGTTATTCAGTCACTGCTCACAACAATCCTATGAAAGAACTGAGCTCAATTCGAATTACTTGCAAAATGTCACCTAGCCAGAAAATGAAGTTCGGTCCACAGATTGAGTTGACTCAAAATTCCCTGTGTTTTCCACCCCCAGGGTGATTTTCCCAATGTTGAATTGATCTGTTCACACCAACAGAAAGTGGGACGTGGGCCCCCAAAGGCACTGGGAAAATAACCAAAAGCAGCCAATGACGGGGACATTTTCATCTAAAACCTCATATTTTACTTAACTATCCGTGAAATTTTTGCCTTGTAGTAGTAGTCCAGAATATGATTGTATTTTATTGCTATCAGGATAATGTGTTTTTGCTGTTGCTCTTTTTATGTTTTTTTTCCCCTCCAGGTATTCTAATAAAAATCATTGTCCCCCTACAAAGAGTCCCCTTTGCAGTATGACTCTGCATATCCTTGTCACTCCAGCAAGGCACATTTCCAGTGGAGAAGCACGTGATGCATCTGACAGGTGTGTTTTCACTGGGAAGCAAGTCACAGGATGGCATTTCTCTGGAATAACTAGCCCTGTTGTAGGAGGTAGCCTGCTAGAATTTTTTCTTTCTCTGAGCAATCGCAAGAGGAAAACCACAAAGAACAAAGTGACCTATGCCTATAACAGTGCTTCCCATTAGACCCCTACCAGGAAAATGCCCGACGCTTGTTCTTTGCCCTGTCCCAACTGCAAATCATCACTTGATGGCTGGACATGCCAATGAAGGCTGGATGAATTGCTGCAGTTTGACCCAATCAGCATCTATCCATACTAGTCCTCAATTAGGTTCTCTATAGACTGCCCTTGCCCCGTAAAAATGCCTGCCCTAGACGGCACGGGTGGCTGTCTCTGTTCTGCCAGACAGGGTCCCTCCCAGGCTTACATTAAAGCTTTCTTTTTCTGCTGTTGAACTGCGTCCTTTGTCCTTCTTCTCCTAACACCTGTGGGTACCATACTCAGGGTCCCTGTATTTCCAAAACAGCCCAAGAGCACCTACATCCTAAAAAAGACAAAAGAGCACAGAAATGGGAGATAAGTGTGAAGGGTAGACTAAAGAGTTTTTCAAATTTCATTTATTGGTTTTGCTGCTAAGTGAAATGTTGTCAAGGATATCCTTTCTCCAATGCCTTCCCAAGGGGTCTTTCCATGGGGAGGGACTCTGTGCCTGTGACAGGCCACCTTATTCCTTCCCCAGGAAACACAACTCACAGGGATGAGGTTAAGAGGGGAATTAGGCTCGTGTAACCCCCTCTTCTGCTCACTTCCTCCCCAGAGCTGGCCACCCAGAGAATGGCTGCTGGTCTGCCCCACCTGGCCCTAAGCATTTCAGTGACGTCCACCTGCCAGGTGCCTACAGTCGCCCAGCCCTCCTGTAACTGGTGCATACAGCTAATTCTGGTGTTCAGTGCCACAAAGTTCACTTGCCCCCAAGCATATGCTACATTCCCGAAATCAGTATTATTAGAAATTAAGAGGGCATTTTGGTCTCCTATCTGCCATATTTCCCAGTTCAGAGGGGTGCTACATATTGGATCTCTCTCAAGTGCCATTTCTTCTTTCTTTATTATTATAACTATTATTTTTAATTGTGGTGCTGGGACTTAAACCCAGAACCTCACATGTTAGGCAAGAGCTCTAACAGCAAGCTATATCCCCAGCTTAGCACCACCTCTTTTCACATAGAAAGAGGGAGAAAGAAAGAAAGAAAGAAAGAAAGAAAGAAAGAAAGAAAGAAAGAAAGGGAGAGAGAGGAAGGAAGGAAGAAGAGAGGGAGGGAGGAGAGAGGGGGGAAGGAGGGGAAGAAAGAAAGAAAGAAAGAAAGAAAGAAAGAAAGAAAGAAAGAAAGAAAGAGGGAAAAAAAGGTGATTACTAAAATAATGCATGGAGAGATGTAAGTGGGCTGGAGACTTGGCTTTGGACTTGAACATTCAATGTTTGGACAGATGTTTAGACTCTGTGGTTTGAGAGACCTGTATTGAGCTGTGAGGTCAGATGCAACCTGAGTTTGTAACTGACCTTTGACTCTTGATACCTGGTGGGTGGGTTTAAATTGGATTGCACGTCACCCAGCACTCTTAGTTTGACAGATCACCACAGCTGCTGGTGGCTGTGTCCACAGGCAAATGACTGTCTTGATAAAGTCTGAGCTGTGCCGATTAGGTCCAAAGTAAGCACCTTGAAGGCCTTCTCTGCTTTGAGCAAATTCAGGAGAGGCACAGGCCTCAGAAACCAGGGTTGGAAAGGTGGTTTTTGCAGGGAAAGAGGAAAAGGCCTGATTTATATAATGATATGCAAGACTTTTCTGCAGCTTTTCTTAAGTTGGCACAGCTTAGGCTAAAATTTATTATTAGGAAAAGGGTACCTGTCCATATTCTCATATTTTATGCATTAGGGAGCAGAAAAATATGTGCCTTTTTTATAAGGCAAGACCACCAACTTTTTCATGATCTATGAAGCATTAGAGAGTTTCAAACTGAAACTTCTAGCTCTGGGCCTGCAAAGCTGATGTCGGATCAGTTGCTGCAAATTGGAGTCTGACTTTAGACCCAGAGAAAGACCTATGAAATGACCAATCTTGGATTCCTGTGGCTTCTCCATAGGTTCAGGAGTTGGAAAGTGTTACAAATCAAAGAAAACACAACGAGGAAAAGAGAGCTCATTTCATCAAGTAGCAGCTACCTTGGAGAAGGAAGAGGTCCACCCCATCATGCAAGCTCAGCTGTTGTCACTGTGTCTGGATCTTTTGAAGGAAAAGTAGAAAAGATGGTGGGAAGACAGACCTGAGAGGTACAACTTGCTTCTGCACAGGATATGCACCAGAGTGAACCACTGAGATCTTAGGGAGCAGTGTCCATGGGGCTCTGAGCTTCAGAAGCACCCAGAGCAGTTTGGATTCAGAAATCAGGAAGTAGCCATTGCCCAGCTGAAGCCCATGTGGCTGTGAAGACAACCTTCCCCAGGAGGTGGTTTCATAGCCTAAGAAATGTCCACACTTAGGGATGGAATTATATCCTTCCCTCTACATTCATTTGTTGAAGTCCTAACCCACAGTACTCCAGAATGTGACCCTATTTGAAGATAAAATAAGGCCTTTGGGGTAGGCCATATTCCCATAGGACTAGTGTCCTTATGAAAAGGGGAAATTTGAAGGCTGACATGCACAGAGAGAGGGTGTTGAGTGATTGTAAACTTTGCAGTTGGAGCTCCTAGCATTGCAAATTCTTGGTCTTTGAGAGAAGGTAGCTGGTTTCCAGTGCTTGTGTGTAGAATTCCTCCTAAGAGGATCAGTACAGAGTTGACAGGTCCACCTCTGCTGGAAAAGTTCTCTCCATTTGGTTTAATTTCCAGCTACTCACTGGCTAAGACTGTCAACCACCCCAGAGAAGCTGAAAACCAAGATTTTCTCTTTCAACTTCATCTACATGCCAAGGAGACAGGCCTGGAGCAGAGCTTTTCCTCTTGGCCTCAAGGAGGACCCAGCCCCTCTAGCACTTAGATTTAGACTGGAACTCTGTGATCGTAATGTTGTGTTTCTTGAGCATCCAGTTTGAATGATAGCTTGTTATAGCAGCCCTGGCACACTAATACACTCCATTCATAAGTGTGCATGGACATCAGGCCTCTGGGTTGAGCCCATACTCTATCTAGTCCTTGGGAGTAGGAAATGCGAATAATAATGAAGAAGTTTGGGGTTAAAAAAGAAAAAGAAAAAAAAAAAAAGACAAGGACAATTTCAAATTAAAATTTGCAATTGTAGTTCCTAGCATTGCAAATTCCTGGTCTTTGAGAGAAGGCATCTGTTTCCAGTGCTTGTGTGTAGAATTTCTCCTAAGAGGATTGATACAGAGTTGACAGGTCCACCTCTGCTGGAAAAGTTCTCTCCATTCAGTTTAAGTTCACAGGTCAGTTACTCCAGCTGCTCACTGGCTAAGACGGTCAACCACCACAGAGAAGCTAAAAACCAAGATTTTCTCCTACCTTCATTTTGGACTTCGAGTAGCAATATTATTAACTTTGCCTGTGAAATCACTTAATATTTCCATAGAAAATTAATAATAGGAGATGATTTATATTCAAGTTGGGGGCATCTAGTGCTGACAATTTAATATTAGAAAATACTTAAAATGTGAGCTCTTTGACAATCTCTAAATTGGCTAATTTGTTGATGACTGGATAGAATTTGAGATCAGAACTATAACAGGGAGTGAAATGTAAGCCTTCAGTAAGAAGTAGTTATGGGATTTTGTTTGTATATGCACTAATCTGACCTATCCTAAAATCTCCCAAGAAAACTCTACATAACCCCTAGAGTCCTGTTCAGGTGGCCAGGGTCAGGGACTGTTAGTGGGAAGAAAATACAGGGCAGCCTCATTTTGCAGACCACGCAGACTAGGAACAAGCCCCTCTTTCTCGATTATGCAGAAGGCACCACTTCAAAAGCCAGGAACAAATTCCATTAGACTAGACTGTCTTAAAGTGACTTTATTACTGGGAGACAATTAGATTAGACATGCTTCTCTAATCTTCTCCACAAAACAGTGGTAGCCCTCTTCCCAGAAAGCCAAATTGACTCTGTCACCCTCCCGCGTGTGCAGCAGCTGTTGAAATTCACAGCCAGTTTCTAAAGAAGACTTATAAAATACTTAGAATTGCCTCTGATCGATAAAAGGGGAGAGGTGCCAAGTCTCCAGAATTGCTGCGCCCAGATCGAATCACTGCTGCTCACAAGCTCATTTCATGCAAAGCCAAGTGTTCTTCCTACATCTGAACCCATGATCTGGCTACAAGTGTGCATCTCAAGGAGGCAAGCTGAAGTCAGCCTCAGCTCCTGCGGAAGGCAACAAGTTTTGTTTGCACCAAACGAGAAAAAGAAGACAATCCACCCTGAGTAAATTAGCACATGACATGGAGCTGTCCCAATTGGCCAGTGCTGCTCTGCTGAGCTGTCAAAGCACCCATTTGAAATGCTCATGACACAGAAATGCCCAGAGCCGGAACCAGTATACCATAGCAATGCATGCATATCTAGGTTTATAGCTGCATAATTCATAAGTGCCGAACTATGGAACCAGCCAAGATGTCCATCAACAAATGGACTATAAAATTATGGGATATGTACACAATGGAATTCTACTCAGCCATAAAGAAGAACAAAAGTATGTCATTTGCAGGGAAATGGATGGAACTGGAGAATCTTATGCTAAGCAAGACGAGTCAGTCACAAAAAGTGAAAAGTTGGATGTTTCTCCTCTTATGCAGAAGCTAGGGAGACATTGGGGCACAGGAGGGACTCTAGACAAAGGAGGAGAAACCTTAGTGGAGTGAGGGAGGGGACCTGACTGAGGAAGACAGGAGGGGGAGGAAGAATGGAAGAGGGAAATGCCTCAATAGACATGATAGACACACAAACTTATCAAAGCCAATCACTGTGCTGAGCCCGGAAAGGTGGGAAGGAGAGGGAGTGGGGGGGGAAGTGGGGGAGGCTCAGTGAGTGCTGTGTGCATGTGTGCCTCTATTACCCTGAACTGCATCAAGATTAAAATGCACCAATAAAAAAGAAAGAAAAAAGAATTGCGCAGAGCTAATAGACATGCGCTTCACCAAAATTACTTCCCAATGCAGGTTCGGAACAGAACCTGTGTCTCAGAAACACCCAAGCGTGGATTGTGTGTGTGTGTGTGTGTGTGTGTGTGTGTGTGTGTGTGTGTGTGTGTTGAACAGTGGATGGGGTGTGGATGGGGTTGAACAAGAAAGTGAAGAAGGGTGGAAGAACACAAAGAGGATATCATCAGCTTCCTTCATTGTGGCCAGTCCAAACCTTCCCCAAGCACAGTGAAAGCAAACTGCTGTGGAAATAAAAGCTGTAAAAGCAAGCAAACTACATTATGATGTGAGACTATAATGCACCAATAAAAGTATTAAAAAAAATCAAAATGAAGAAAAGTGTAAAAATTGTAGTTCAAAAATGAGCCAGTGAAGTTGTAAGACTGGGTAATTCAATTGTAAGAGTATCACCAAAAATAAATAGGGAAGTAAATAAATACCTACATTCTAGAAACCATGATTGCTGTGTCAAGCTGATTCTGCATCTGTGGTTCCTGTGCCTGTCTAATCACCCCAAAAGAAAGGCAGTGAGGATTTCACCAGCTCTCAGCACCCATCTGAATTCTGTTCAATCGTTTTGATCTTCCCACCAAGAGAAAGGTAATGAAATAGTGAAAAATCCAACAAATTGCCCTTTCTCAACATCGGGAAAGACTGTGAATCAGATAATGTGAACCTCTGATTTTTAAAAAAGATATGCTTGACTTTTTGAGTTCCCAAAAGATAAATTTAGAAAATAAGAACAAGTGAATAACAGAAAATGAAATAGCCATGTGTAACATGATTAACATTCACGTGAGCTCCATATCTTCATATGCATAGAAAGTCTAGGGGATGGAATGGTGGTCATGTAACCTGCAGTATCCACATGTCTGTGGGGTTTACTTAACATTATTTCATTAGCACTCTGCATTTTCCATGTTGCCATCCTGCTTTTTTCTTAATGGCTTCATAGAACTCCTCTCCTAAGTCTACCCAGTTCCCTTCCATCATATCGAACGATTGCTTTTCCTGTCCTAGTCACACTCCCATTGAAGCTAACAGGAGTGATACAGTTAAGAATAGCTGGTTAGTAAATAAGATATAGTCTCCTTAGGACTTCACATATATTAATTTACTTAATCCAAAGGGAAGAGATCTGCAAAGTCCCATTTTACAGATGAAGAAACTGAGGCATAGAGAATTCACCCAGCTTCTGTAGTAGATCAGTTTCTAAGCCAGGTATTCAGGCCCATAGGTCCATAGTTTCCATAGTTTTAGCAATTACTCTATGTTACCTCTTGACAGAAAATTATCTTCTCCCCCTCCATAGGATAGTAGGACAGTAGGACAGTCAGTCTCTCTCTCTTTCTCTCTCTCTCTCTCTCTCTCTCTCTCTCTCTCTTTCTAGCATGATCTACCAGTGAGCTACACCTAGCCCTTTTTTTATTTTATTCATTTATTTGGTAAGGGGGATTGAACCCAGGGCCATTCTGCCTCCAAGATACATGCCTAGACCCTTTTATTATTATTATTATTTTTATTTTGAAGCAGGGCCTCTCTCAGTTGGTGAGGGTCTCTCTATTTGGTTGATGCTGGCCTTGAACCTGCAATCTTCCTATCTCAGCCTCCCAAGTAACTGGGATTACAGGCACACACCATCTAGTCTGACTTAGGACTATTTTCTTGATATAGATTATTCTGAAAAGTAGACCAAGTGAACTAGGAATTATGAACATTTCAAAGATTTCTAAAATATGATTGCTAAATTTCTTCCCAATACTGTTGCAAATATTATGTCATTTTCTCCTAATCCTACCCATGATGAAGTCATTTTATTCAATCCATAAAGACTCAAAATAATTTTACCTCACTACATCATTTTTGATCAATTGAACAGGACTCTTCCATTTTTCCGGTTGAATATTTTTCTAATAATTAATTCTACCTCATCCAATTTTAATGCTATAAGCTTAAATTTTATGTTATTTTATTTTTTGTTTATATTTGTATATCTTATGGTTTTGTTTTGGTTTTGGTTTTGTTTGTTTTTTGCGGTACTAGGGATTGAACTCAGGAGCATTCTAGCTCTGAGCTATACCTCCAGCCCTATTTTTTATTCTTTATTTTGAAATCAGGTCTCACTACCTAGTGAGGCGGAGTGCCTCACTAGGTAGCTGAGGCTGGTCGTGAACCCGGATCCTCTGGTCTCAGCCTCCTAAATGCTGGGATTACAAGCGTGCGCCACCACGCCCGGCTGTTGAATTTTTTTTAAAGCCTACTAAATTCATATTGTCTATCTACTGCTACACTACTGGTATCACGCAAGATCTTTAATATATCCTATTATTTAATAATTAAAATTAATTTACAAATTGAATAATTTTCTTCTACTCTTGTCATGTTTTTGCATATCTGAGTTCTGTCTTCCTTTTAACTTGATTTCTAAACCGTTCATAATTTCAAAGTTCTGGAACAATTTAAAAAGCACAAGAATAGTTAAATCACCAACTATAATTGAAAGAATTCCAATTAAAACTTTCTGGATCTGAAATAATTTGGGGGGAGGAGAGGATGCTTTGTTATAATGGCTTTCATGTTTCATAGTTATATTTTGAGTCCAGAGTTTTAAAATTATTCTTGGAAGAATTTTACAAATTCATATTTTTCAATAAACCACCTATTTCCTGAAATTTAAACATGTATTAAAGCAGATTTTAAATAGCATTCTTTCATAACTTAAAAGGCTATATATCCAGTTATATCCTCTGTTCAGCTTTCTAATGTAGTGTGTTTGTGGTAACTCATTCCACTTCTCTGAGGTTAGCCTACATTTATGATATTTTGGAGCTCTGAGACTTAGATTAGTGAATATATTTCAATATTTCTTGTCTTTCATTACTTCCATAATTCATTAACTTCACTTTGATCTTTATGAATGGCTTCTCCTGGGCATGTGTTGCTACTGCTTTACTTTGCCTCCTGAATTGAAAACTTCTTTTTCTCTCCTCCAACTTTATACTTTCTGATCAAAGAATAAAAGCTTCAGTGATACTGAATTATACTGGGATTATAATCTTTTTTTTTTTTTTTAACGGTACTGGGGATTGAACTCAGGGGCAGTCTACCTCTGAGCTATACCCCCAGTCCTATTTTTTTATTCTTTATTTTGAAACAGGGTTTCACTAAGTTGTGGAGGGCCTCACTAGGTAGCTGAGGCTGGTGCAAACCTGGATCCTCCATTCTCAGCCTCCTAAATGCTGAGATTACAAGCGTGCACCACCACGTCTGGCTATGTAATCATTATTTTTAAAATGGTCTAATGTGGTTGAAAATATGTTCACAAACTTCACAACACTCCTTTCAAATACTGCCGTGTGATTTTGCCTCAGTGTACATGTGCACTATTCTCAGTGATCCACCTAAAATGAACAGAACGAAGGAGAGATGGCCATGGATAACTTAGATTCAGTTGTAAAAGACATTGGCATTTCTTCTTCTCTCTCTTGGATCACTCATTCTGGGGGAAATCAGCTACCATGCTACAGAGACCTTCGTGGCAGGGAACTGAGCCACTGAGCCTGCTGCCCATAGCCATGGGAGAGCGCCATCTTGGAAGAAGAGTGTCCATTGTCAACCTTCAACAGACTGTAGGCTTGGCTGCCTTTATTTTTTTAATTGTACTAGGGATTGAATTCAGGGGCATTCTACCTCCAAGTTACACCCGCAGCCCTTTTTTTGGTTTGTTTTGAAACAAGTTTTCCCTGTGTTGCTGAGGCTGACCTCAAACACATGATCCTTCTGTCTCAACCTCCCACGTATGGAGATTACAGGTGTATATCAATATGCCCGGCTTTGGCTGACATCTTGACTACAACCTCAGGGGAAGCCCTGAACCAGAAGTACCCAGCTAAGCTGCTCTTGAATTCTGGACCACAGAACTGTGAAATGTATTTCTTGTTTTAGACTTATTGAAATAATTTAGGTGGGAGGTTAACACATCAAAAACTCTCAGTTGGGACTGGAAATGAAGCTTGCCTAGCATGTGCTAGGGCCTGGGTTCAATCCCCTGCACCCCACACACATCATCAACATCTTCATCACCATCATCGTCATCGGTGTTGTCTTTGTCATCAACATCACAGTTTTGTAAATTTCTTCTTTAGTGTAGATTTGCATTTCTTTGACCTGACACCATTGGACTTATTTTTATCATGAATCTTACTGTGACCCTGTGACCATTTCTAAGGCTTTTGTGACTTGTAGAGCTTACAGAATTTCAGCTACTTAGATTCTAAGATTATTTTTAGCTTAATATATAATCAAATTTTGTCAATAACATGTGTGTCAAAAAAGTGATATGTTTTTGTATATGATAATTACATGGGTTATATGATAAGTCAATCAGATAGACTATATTCAAGACCCACGCAATCTCATTTGTACTTCAGTTCCTTCCTCCTTAATAGCTGAGGGTACCATAGTAGAATCTCTCATGCTTAAGTACTGTACCTCATTCTGCCTAGATTTTACACAATTTTTAAGTGTGTATTTCAATGAGTTTTTTTTTGTTAAAACATTTCTTAGCAATTGTATATTCATTTTAATTTGAATAACTTATATTACAAGGCATTTAGCATTAGTTAATGAACTACTTGTACTGATCTTTAATACATTGAATTCCAAATATTAATATTGTGAAACTCTTGTTTTAAATTTTCTTAATGTATGTATAGTGGTCCACATTTCTCCACATTTAACCTTTTGGTCTCTTTGTTGTAAGTTTATCTTTTACACTTAACTGCAATACTTTGATCTGAGAGACTTTGACATTTAATTAAGGGATTTAATTAATTTGCTTTTATATTATAATCATTTAGTTTTTAGATTATCTCTTTTCCTTTAATTTTCATTGACATCTGGTTTTTATATTTCCTAACATATGAGCATTTATGTTGGGGTGGTTTTGTTGAAATTAATCAGTGTTTTTGAAGGTCTATGGTGGTAAAGATAGCTTTAGTAGTTCCCTCTACATTTTTCCAGAGCTCTCCTTAATTTACACCCATGTAAATATTAAAGACCAAAATTAAATGTTCATTTTTGGTCTTCTTTACATGTGATGAATAGTTCAGTACACTTTTATTCTCCTTCATCTATTAATCTATTTGAAGTTTTAGATCAAGAATATTATATTTGTTTCATGACAGAACCAAACTGTGCCACAAAATAGTTTTCAAGAGTTTTTCTTAACACATATTCTTCTCTCTTAAAATGATTTGATGAAGGAAACAGTTCAAATAATGCTATGTATATACACAAACTTATCAACACCAATCTCAAACACATGTACAGGGAAAGGGAGGGAAGAGGATGGGATCCAAAGGGAGACGCAGTGTTGTCTGCATGTATGTTTCCAGCACTCTGAACCCCAGTATGATGTCTAATTACAATGCACCAATAAAAGTATATTAAAAAATGATTGTCATTTCTTCTTAGAGTCCCATCTTCAGATTCCTAAAAATTGCTATTTTATTTTTCCTATATCATTAGGGATTAGAAAGGAAATCTGAGCTGGGCGTGGTGGCACACACTTGTAATTCCGGTACTTAGGAGGCTGAGACAGGAAGACCGCAGGTTCAAGACCAGCCTCAGCAACTTAATGAGACTCTCTGCATTTAGTGAAATTCTGCTTCAAAATAAAGAATTAAAAAAAGGGGTACTGGGGTATAGTTCAGAGTAGAATGCCCCTGGGTTCGATCCCCAGTACCAAAAAAAAAAAAAAAAGGAAATCTGCATTGAATACTGAATACTTACTGTTAGTAAGAGTCCATTTCAAGCTAGATACCTCTTTAAGGCAATTTCAGACCTTCTCTGCTCTTCAAACTACCTGTGCTTTCCATGCTATCACACATCTACTCACTCTTGGCAGATGAACTCAGCACCTACTTCTCAGGAAAGAAAGGTCAGGAAGACTGGAAGGTCCACCATTCTTGTGACCACTTTAATCTTTTCATTTTCTTATAATTCCTTTTATTCTACTCTTATAATAAACTTACATTTTGTTTACATTTATCTTCTAGAAAAAGTTAAAACAGTGATTTCCTACTTGTGATTCTCATTATTTCTCAAAGCAATTAACATTACATATATATGTATATAATCATATTTATGATAAACTGATAGTTTTTGACATTTATGCCCAAATAAAATTATTAAATTTAAAAAACATCATATCCTTATATTTATCAAAGATAGATAATAAAACACACATTTTTATATCCATTTTCAAATAAGGTAACTTGTACTTTTGGTACTTCTGACAGGGATTATGTCATTCTATAATTTTTAGTGAAAAATAAATATTTTCTCTCAAATGTAAACTTTACTTGGATTATTAGATAAGATTTATGAATCAATTGACTTTTACAGTCTGATTATGCTATTGTGGTTACATTTGCCTTACAATTTATCTTTTTAGATATATATTGAAATACTTATTAGTGAAAGTACACAGGCTTGGACTTGCTTCTAAATAAACCATTGGAGAGGAATTTGGGTTGGAATATTGAGGAAAACAACTTGAACACAGATTTATAATTGTTAAAGCTGAGCGAGTGGATGCATTATGCTTTTCCTCTCCTTTGGTATAATTTTGAAATTATCACGTTAGCCACATTTTAAAGTATTACATCCCCACAATTACATAAACACATACGAAACCAATTTTTTTTTTTTTTTTTTTTTTTTTTTTTTGCGGGTCTGGGGATTGAACTCAGGGGCATTCGACCTCCGAGCTACACCTCCAGCCCTATTTTTTATTCTTTATTTTGAAACCGAGTCTCACTAAGTTGCGAAGTTCCTCACTAGGTAGCTGAGGCTGGCCACGAACCCGGATCCTCCGGTCTCAGCCTCCGGAATGCTGGGATTACAAGCGTGTGCCACCACACCCGGCTCATACGAAACCAATTTTAACCATCATTATCTGTCTCTTTCTGTTATGACTTCTCCCTCTCCATTTTTATAATTATTTGGTAAGCAAGGGCGCCTCTTAAGATCATCTTTTTCAAGAGTTACTAGGGCCAGCATTTCAGAGAAGCTGAAGACGGATGTATTTATGAAAGCTAATTATGAGAATATGTCTCTTGTCTTCGCTTAACCTGGGTATTCTTGAATACTGAGGAGTTTTACACAGGCAGCTGGTTTACTCCTGTAAAGTACTTGTGACTTCCTATAAATCCCCTTTGATTTGGAGGTAACAGGGATGACACCAGCTCTGACAATTGGTTTAAATCATGGTGGACACTAGGAATTGGTAAATCAAGCCTTGTGAATCACAAACGCGTAAACACTGTGACCCACAGTCTTGGTGGACTTTAAGAGGGCTTTGTTCCTGTTCCTCTCCTTTGCTTGCTTACACAAAAGCCAGTTGGCATTGTTCCCTGTGATATCGCTAAGCCTTTCTTCTGCCGACCCACAAGTCCCAATGCCTCAGTTGACTGCATCAACACAAAATGGTACCATTCTGTGAGAAACAATATCACCAAATTATACTTCTTTATAATCTTATTCCCAAACACCTTGGAAGCTGTAGTGTTTATTTCTTCCTCACTGCCCATCGTTAGTTTTCATTTTTTTATGGAAAATTATAAACATTACAAGTGTGTGTGTATTATCAGTGATGTCCATATGAATCTAGTAAGAAAACGTGTTAAGTCCTATTGCATGAAACATTCATTAATCCAGTCCCTCATTTAAATAAGTGTATTGAGTGTTTAGCACGGTCCGGCCTTTAAATAACTTCATTCTTGCCTTCCTGGAATTTCTATTTTGGTGCTAGTGGCCCATTTGGGAAAAGATAAAAGAATAAACCCCTGGCCTGAGAGGTCAGGAAGGGAGTAGAGTGTGTCTCTCATCTGTTAAGAAAGGGAAACCCAAGCGCCTCCCTCTCCTGCTTAGGTATGGCAAGTTATTTAGAGCAATGATTTTTAATATAAGATTCACAGACCTTTTATGCATTTTAAGAAGAATCCATGTAGCCAGTTTATGTTCTGTACATTCTTCCTGAGGGCCTCTATGTACAGATGTCTTTAAATTCTAAAAATAGCGTATGCTATTGAAAGAGTTAAGAGGCACTCTCTTGCTAGTCTATGAATAAAGATGACTCAGAAACAGTGATATTTCAGTTCCTCTTAATCCACACTTCTCTGGGGAATTCTCAGACACTGCTGATGTGTTGCAGTGGAAGAATCCAAGGCAGTCCATTTAGAATGATGGATGGTCTTGCAAGACAGACTTTGTAATCAGTCCTTCCCTGGATGGCTCATTTTCTACTGAGATTTACAATTAATTACTAAAACTATTGATACTCATAGGATATGAAAGGTATTACACTTATGAAAAAAATCATTTTGTTTGAAATGATGTTATTCTGAGTTTAATGCAATGGGTGCCAGAGAATAATGGCTAAAGTTTGAGTTGTTCTTGTTTAAATTTAATACAGAGAATCTATTTGATATTTCAAACTTATAATCTCCAAATATAGCTTTCCATTATCCAACGCACTCTAAATGACATAGTAGAAGTTAAAAAAAGGTTAAATGCATGCAATGTTCTTATTTCCAATATATTAATGGCCACAATTGTCTCCAAAAATAAATATTAAATGTATGTTTGATATTTTATACTTTACATAATCTCAAGACTACAAAACATGTAAACTATCTTATGCAGATGTATAAATATCTGGTTAGTATATAAACATGCTTCCTATCATCAGTAGCTTATTATTAATAAATACACATGTTAACTTAGAAACTATGAGCCCCGAAGGCATCTTTGTGATATTATAGTATTGCTAAATATTGAATCCATAGTATGTAATTGGAAAAAATAAATATCAGCACCTCATCTTGGGTTAAAATCCAAAGCATAATACCCATGGGTCCATACAGATATAAAGAAAGAAATGAGGAAGTACAAAGATCTCCCATGCAGAAGAATTCCAAATAATTTATGCATACTCCACCATGAAGGAAGTAGAGCCTAACTCCCTGCTCTCTAAGGGTGTATCTTGCTTAGTGACTTCCTGCAAAGAATGCAGTATGAAAAGAGGGGGATAAGAAAGTAACTTGAAGCCGGGCATGGTGGCGCACGCTTGTAATCCCAGCATTCGGGAGGCTGAGACCGGAGGATCCGGGTTCACGGCCAGCCTCAGCTACCTAGTGAGGCACTCAGCAACTTAGTGAGACTCGGTTTCAAAATAAAGAATAAAAAATAGGGCTGGGGGTGTAGCTCGGAGGTAGAATGCCCCTGAGTTCAATCCCCAGTACCGCAAAAAAAAAAAAAAAAAAAAGAAAGTAACTTGACAGCAGAGACTACTCCAGCCAGGTGACTAAGGCCAACCTCAACAGTGGTAAGTCATGTCCCTAGCATGTACCCTGGCTGTCATGTGGTGAAATGACACTTTACTTGGGAGATTTCCCTCCCCAGATGCATCCCCCCAGCTTGATCATAAGAAAAGCCTCTGAGGACTCCAGCTGAGAGTTTACAAAATACCTAATCAATGCTCCTCAAAACTACAAGTGGCAAAATTACAAGTGGCAGACACTTGTAATCCCAGTACTTGGGAGGCTGAGATAGGGGGATCACAGGTTCAAGGATAGCCTCAGCAAGTATTGAGACTCTCATCAACCTAGTGAGACTCTGTTTCCAAATAAGAAATAAAATTGGGCTGGGGGTGTAGCTCGAAGGTAGAATGTCTCTGGGCTCAATCCCCAGTACCACACACACACACACACACACAAAAAAAAAAAAAAAAAAAAAACCCGCCGGGCGTGGTGGCGCACGCTTGTAATCCCAGCATTCGGGAGGCTGAGACCGGAGGATCCGGGTTCGCGGCCAGCCTAAGCTACCTAGTGAGGCAATCCGCAACTTAGTGAGACTCGGTTTCAAAATAAAGAATAAAAAAAATAGGGCTGGGGGTGTAGCTCGGAGGTAGAATGCCCCTGAGTTCAATCCCCAGTACC
>PVLC010013547.1:0-41085 GCA_004027655.1 Graphiurus murinus | reverse complement strand
AGAGCCTCTCCAGCAAAACCTCAAGTCATGGCTGTAAACCTGTCTCCAATTTAAATTCTTTCAATGTTACATTTATTTAGCACATCAAATTCCTCTACTAGCCCCCTATGTACAGAAGTGTTTTGTTTTTTCTTCCTTCTTTCTTTTTTTCAGTACTGGGAATGGAAGCCAGGAGTATTCTACCTATGAGCTACATCTAGAGCCTTTTTTTATTTTTAAATTTGAGACATGGTCCTGATAAATTACCCAGACACACCCCAAACTTGGGACCCTCTGTCTCAGCTCTCTAAGTTGCTGGTATTACAAAAGTGTGCCACCATCCCTGGCCAGAAATGTTTTTTAAAGCTGTACTCTAATTTAGGTCTCGAATAGCAAAGTTACTTCTCTATCATACCTAAAGAATTAGCTGAACTTGGGCTTAGAATTCAAGTTAGATCCAGGGTTCATCCCTCTTTGAACCTTGAACAAGTGTATTTGTGTCTCTGAGCACACCTGTAACATGAATATTTCGCGGGGATTAAATATACAATAAAAATCAAGTGTTTGACATACTATATATACCCAACAGGTAGTTGTTGTTTGTCCTTACTTTCTATTCTCATTGAGGAAACAACTTTATTTTATTTTTTGTACCACCACTACCTCTGCTTCCTACTTAATGTGTATATCTGTATTGACTTACTGTATTATCATTGCTTTGTTAATTATGTCTCACTCATTAGACCGGTGCTTCTCAAGTGGGGGCAGTGTTGCCTGTAGCAATGTCTGGAGTTCGGTTGTCATAACTGGGTGTGGGATGCTACTTGCATCTAGAAGGTAGAGGTCAGGGATGCTGCTAAATATTCTACAGCGTGTTCAGTTGCCTCCTACAACAGAGTTATCTGCTTCAACATGTCAATGGAGCTGAGGGTTGAAAACCATACTTTTGGATACATTACTGTATGCAGGTAGTAACCATGACTGTCTCGCTCTGCATTGTGATCATTGTGTGATTCTCAATATTAAGTAGTGGAGTAAATAAATTGGGACCAACAGTTTAGCCATGATCCAGGTTTGCATGTATTTCTTCACTCCTTTTAGTCAACATGAGGGCTGTCGTCATGGTATCTCCGACATGCAGCTACCAGCTGCCTGCTTGAAGTGCCAGGTATGATGAACTAGAACTCTGAAAGGGAAATCATTAAAGTAGGTTACCAGTAAGAGAAGAGATACCACACAGCTACCTAAAATATCTCCCTTAGGTTTTTTAATCAAAAACACCTGCAAGTTTTCATGTGGCATACACAGAAGTCACATCTTTACCTGAATTAAATTGTGAAAGAACATGAGGTTAAATTTGTCTTTGTTTTGTGAGATGAGAAATGTGTGAGGGCCAATTAGGAAGATGGCTTTAATTGGTTCTTATTTATTTATTTATTCATTTATTATTTATTTATTTATTTTGCATCCCATAGCTACCAGTAGGGTATAGGATTCTAGACGGAGGAAGCCAGCCTGACATTCAGACCAAGAAATCTCCTTCAAGACTTAAGAAATCCATTTTCCAATTCTTGTAGGAGCTGGGTCTCCTTTCTTTTTAAGACAAACTGATATAGGGTTTGTGCTCTTAAATGATGAAGAGCTTTCTGAGAAATCCATTAGGATTTCCGGAGGCATCACACCTCCCCACCTGGCCTCACTTCAGCGCTCTTGAACTCCATGTTAGCCCGAGTTAGTTATGTATTTTAATAGGAAGTAAATCTTAACAAATCATTACTTAGATGTCCTGTTGCAGCTGGCTGGCTAGGGCTTCTATAACAAAGTACCACAGGCTGGGAAGCTTCAACAGCAGAATGAATTTTTCCTCCCACCCTTGGTAAACTAGAAGTCTGAGATCAAAAGGTTAGGTCCCTCTCTCATGGAGAGAGATAAGGCCTTTCTGCATGTCTTGTAGATGGCAGTCAGAATTCTCCCTCTCTCCTCTCCTCACAGTGTCTTTCCTCTGTGTGTCTGTGTCCTTATCTCTTCTCTAACGATATCAGTCATATTGGGTTAGGGTTCACACTCATGATCTCATTTAACTTAATCACCCTTTAAAGGCCCTGTATCCACATGCCTTTGTGTTTTGGGGTACTTGGGGTTAGACTTCAACATATTAAATTGGTGGGTAAAGGAGGTACAGTTTTTAGCCCATATCACATGACTCAGCATCATGTATATTCTCAATAAATGCTTATTAGTCAGAGCAATCTATTGCTTGAAGTAGGATGTGGTGACAGACCCCAGGGTACTTAAGGCTTAGTCTGGCTGGTGTGATTTGCAGCATGCAAAGTTTGCCCTGACCAAGGCCACCAATGATGCAAGCCTACCCCAGAACTTGATTGTCTTTCCCCTGGGGTCACTGTATTCAAAAACACAAAGTCCTAATACTCAGACTGTACCTAACATTGGAAGCTCTTTTTTCTTTTTTCCATTTTGTGGGGTTTGATTAACCACAGGGACAAAGGGTAGCGAGGGAGTCAGGATCTCCCTGGAAAAGGGGCTCAGGTGGAAAGGGCCATCCAGGGTGGAAAGGGCCCCACCAGGGGAGGAGGGTTCCTGTGGATCACTCTGGCTGGAAAGGAGGTTAGGGGAATGGAAGTGCATAGATGAGTTGTAAGCTTAGCCTTATGCTTGTTGAGTTCCATGCCAGGCCAGGGAACTTTGAGCTCCTATCTAGTCCCGCTTCTGCACAGGGAAATGAAAGGACTTGAGACTAGGACATGATGATCCATTTTCAAATCCAACTTACAGCAGATTTTACTCCGAAGTTCACCTCTGTTCTGATTCCTAGTTTCTGACTTATTTTTTGACTACCTATTAGTACCATCTTGTCTCTTTGAGTAATAGTACCTAGGTCCCTGGTCTGTTTTTCTGTTCCCCTAGAAATTTCTGCTTTGGATCTACCTTGAGTTTCCTAGCTCCAGGTTAAGGCTCAAACCAACTTTTGTCTCAAACTATATAAATACCTTGCTTTTCCTTTTTCTTTGTCCCTCTCATTTTCCTATCATTATTGATTTCCTTCCCTTCGAGTCGTTTAGTGTCATGGATTTGTCTCTAAACCCTATATTCCTTGATTAACAGATTTTTTCTGTTTCCAGAGTTTGTTTTTAACTCTGAATTTCCTTCTCTCTCCTCTCATACAAAGTTTTCAGTCCTATTTTTCTATCTTCTCTGTTTAACAACTCTCCACTTTCCCAAACAACAACATTTTATGTCACTCCTTCATGTGCCACCTACTGGACTTACAACACACACACACACACAGAGTCATGTAGACAGATAAAGTTACTAATCTCATGAAGTTTATAGTCTAATGGTAGAAGCAGATGAAGACTTATATGGAAATTATCTACTTACAGTCATTCTCAGTTTCATTAGAGAGAGATTTTAGCAAGGGAACCTCTATATTTATTGCAAACAAAATGCAGTAATTTTCCGATGCTAGACCTCTAAACATTGCATCATAGTGAAGTGAACACTTAGAATGTCTTGCTGCTCAGACCCACTTTTGGAGGCTCCTTCTCACTGAGGTGTATCTATATCCTATCTCCCCTGGAGAACTCATTAGTGTGAGGCAATCTTGGCCGACCTGCTGCATCTATCTGGCTTCCTCATTCCAGCAGAGCCATCTCTTCTTTGACACTGAAATAGAATACAGTCCAGCTGCTTGGGTATCTCCTTTTTCTTGGCAGTTACAGGTGCTCCTTTTGATTAAAATTATCAATGAGGTGTGTTCCTACAGATTTCCTCACCCATGCATAGGACAGAGCAGGAGGGACCTGTCCCCAATATGTATTTCCCAGTCTTCCTTAGTATAAGAATCCACACTTGTCAGAACTTAAATCTCTCGCTACTCTACTAGTGAGATCTCAGGGTCCATGTCTGGATCTCCTTTTTCATTTGCCTCATACTTAAATTGTGTCATGAATGGACTTTAACTTGGTGAAAATTTCGTGAGTGTTAAATATCACTCAGATGCTCAAAGCTTTCTAAATGGCAAGTCTTGGCAAACTCAGATCTAGTCTATAAAACAATATATTCTCCCTAGACATTCAATCCATTTTTCATCATGGTTCAGATGTTGGATACTGTACCACTCCTTAATTAGCTTGCCATCAAGAAAGGGGAAAGATCAAGGTAGGACATTTGTTTGTTGGATACTATTTTCACCCACAGCCTAGAGATAGACATTTTGTATCCATTGTCTCATTTAGTTTTTACCGAAATCTTCGCTTAGGTATCATTTATGCTCTGTTCAAATGACATCTGAGATTTAGAGAGGATAGCGAAATTGCCCAGTGTCACACAGAAAGGGGGCAAGGTAAAACTTCAGTTTATTAGTATCTGCTTCAAAAATTCTTTTTTTTTTTTTTTTTTTTTTGCGGTACTGAGGATTGAACTCAGGGGCATTCTACCTCCGAAATATACCCCCAGCCCTATTTTTTATTTTTTATTTTGAAACAGAGTCTCACTAAGTTGCAGAGTGCCTCACTAGGTAGCTGAGGCTGGCCGAGAACCTGGATCCTCTGGTCTCAGCCTCCCAAATGCTGGGATTACAAGCGTGTGCCACCACGCCCAGCTTCAAAAATTCTTTGATGAGTGCTGGATCACAGCTCAGTATTGGAATCCCTGGCAGGGCCTCACTTAAGTGAGATCCTGAATTTGCTCCTCAGCACTCCCCGACTCCCCCCCCCCAAAAATTCACCAAGATAAGGTAAGATGTGGGAAAGGTCATGGATGGATATAGGACAGGTAGGGAATGCAGACTGGAAGTTCTGTTTGCATTGCCATTTTATATAATAATGCATGACAAAATACCTTTGATTTCTTTTATCAAAGTGTTCGTCTCCCCCCACCCTCAGTCTGAGTCAGTCTGAGTGTCATCAGCTCTCTGGGAAACTAAATTGAACCTTGGAGTTTGTACTATGGCTATTCATGGCTACCATGGCCAGATAGAGAGCTACAGACACAAAGAAGCAGGCAGCTATTAGATTCCAGAGAAACTAAGGTTTTGGCATTCACCTTCTTCAGTGGCCTGTGGTCCTATCTCAGCCAGGGAAGCTTGTCAATAACATTATTTTGACTGCAAATTTATCCTACCACTAACTACAAGATTTTACTGAATACTGTTAAGTAAACATTAAAGCCAGTCTTTAGACTAAGCTTTTGCACTAGGCTCCAACAGACCAGGCTAAACATTAAAATGGAGCCACTCACTCTTTAAGTTCCACAGCACCAAGCTGAAACTAAGCTGTTTATCTGACCTCCTGATTAATCAGGATTAGAGACATAACAGCCAAATTTCCCCATACAGTCCAGTTTCAATTAGCATGATAATGAAGTTCCCTCTGCATTAATCCTATCCCAAAAAAACCTGTAACCAAAAGCAATTTGCTAAATTATCAATTATCTTTCTATTCATTTGAACCCCCTGTCTCTACCTTACAAGGAAAATAGCTGTGAAGTAACTAGTCCACTGTTGTTTTCATTTCTGCTTTCTTCAAGACCTTTTCTGTCTTTAAAACCAACCTCTTTTGCTTCGCTTATAAGAACGTTCTATTTTATGGAACAAAGTATTGCAGATTTTAGAATTACAAAATAAAGCCAATTATGATCTTTGAGCTAAATTGTTGTAATTTTGTCTTTGACAGTACAAAAGAAACTTTTTTTTTTTTTGAATAGAGAACTGTGGTCTCTTCCTCACAGTTTATTCTCCCTCTACTGGTGGAGAGAGTACCCATATGTAAATGATAATAGCAGCCTGGCTTGGTGGCACATACCTGTAATCCCAGTACTTAGGAAGTCCCAGGTTCAAGACCAGCCTCAGCAATGTAATGAGACTCTTAGGAACCTAAGGAGATACTGTTTCAAAATAAGGAATAAAAAGAACTGAGGCCAGGCATGGTGGCACACACTTGTAATTCCAGTACTTGGGAGGCCAAGACAGGAGGATCACAGGTTCGTGGCCAGCCTCAGCTACTTAGTGAGGCTGTCCGCAACTTAGTGAGAGCCCGGTTCAAAATATAGAATAAAAAATAGGGCTGGGGGTGTAGCTTGGAGGTAGAAGGCCCCGGGTTCAATTCCCATACTGCCAAAATAAATAAATAAATAAATAAATAAATAAATAAATAAATAAATAAATAGGGTTGTGGGTCTAGCTTGGAGGCAGAATCCCCTTAAATTCAATCTCCTGTACCATCAAAAACAAAACAAAAAACTAGTAGCAAATGAATTTTTCATTCTCTCCCTTTCTTTTGTAGCCATACATTCAAATGCAAAACACAATTACAACATTTTTATTTTACTCTACTGTGTTATATATGCAACTGACAAATGCATTATCAAAGAGTTTAGGATTACTGCCAACCTGTTCCAATAGTTTTCTTTCTTATGATCAGTGTTAAAAATCTAGTTTTTTCATAAAACTGATGACATGATCAGAAGCAACAGTAGTTTGTTCAGCTCAGCTTATTCCGAGTGAACAGAGAAACTTCAAGCAGCAACCTTTAGCCTACGCCTACCTTTTTTCATCAGGGATTGGAAGACAGAAAACAGCTACAGCTATATGTTGGATGGTGAGGGATGCAATGAGACCACCCTGCCCTGCCCACCGGTCCAGAGGAGGTTCTCCAAGGATTTGTGCAAGGGGAATGCCTCTGCCTTTCATCAGCAAAGGGCTGCTGTATTGTGCTGAGAGAAGGAGAGTTCTGTGCAGCTGGTGGAGTCAGGGAAAGGCAGGGCTTGATTTGGATTCTAGAGGATGCTTGGGGATGAGGAAAAGCGGGCAGAGAGGGCATGTAGGAGATTATGATGGAGTGTTAAGGAAACTTTTCTAGAGGACTGGGACATGATTACAAGGGAGCAGAGGTTTGGACCATGGGAATAGGAACTTGGTAGTAAATTTCCAGAAAAAGCTGGGAAATCTGTCAAGTATAGACTTAAGTTCATCAACAGAAGGTCTAAAAAACTGCCTGGATCAAGATTCAGGTTTGTTGTTGTTTTGTTTTTGTGATCTTGCAAAATTCTCCTAGTTTCTCTATGCCTTAATGAGATCAGCAATCTCTTTGATTTTTTTTCTGTCCCGTCCAGCTGGCCTTATTTGATGTCTACGTGTAGATATGATAATGACAGACAAGAAGTTTGGTTTAACTTTCTTTTTCTTCACACAGGGGTATTTTTGAAATGATGGAGCAGGGTGTGTTTACTCAATTGTTTTAATCTCTCAGGCTGTATGGCTTTTCTTTTCTAATTAAGTGGTTTGGTTTAGACTCTTGTGTTTTTTGAGAATTAGTGTGACTAATTCATCAGGAATTAAGCAGAATTGCCCTAATTGTAGATCTTTGGTCTTATTTCAGGCTTACTCTCAGCAAATGACTGCAAAATTCACAATTAGGTTGATCAGCGGAAATCTTAAAATGCAGATTCCGGGGCCATATTGAAGAGACTTTAATTAATCAAATGATTAGGTTGGAACCCACTGAACTACCCCTCCTGTTTCCAGAACTTTTCTGTAATTATTAAAGTTGTTTATTAAAAAATGAAAATGTAAGCCGGACATGGTGGTGCATGCCTGTAATGCCAGTACTTGGGAGGATGAGACAAGAAGATCGCAAGTTCATGGCCAGCCTCAGCAACTCAACATGAATCTGTTTCAAAATTAAAAAATAAAACTGCTGGGGGTGTAGCTTGGAAGTAAAATGCCCCTGGTTTCAATCCCCAGTGCCAAAAAAAAAAAACAAAAATGAAAGAAAGAAAGAAACAGAGTGAGAGGAAGAAAGAAAAGAGAGAGGAAGAAAGAAAAAAGAGAGAAGAAGGACAATTTCTGGATGTGTAGCTCCTTGATAGATTGCTTATCTATCATGTCTGATGCCCTGAGTTCAATCTCCAGCACTGCAAAAAATTAATAAAAATAAGAAATGAAAATTTCCAAACCTTACTCCAGGCTAATGAAAAAATAATCTCTTGGGAGAAAGATAAGTCATCTACATTCATATGAACTATTTCATGTTTCCAGCCTAAGATTATCGAGGCTTAGACTCTTCTACCAACTTCTTATTTTTAGCTACCATAAACTGCCTTTGACCAGCAACACCTTGGGGGTGTTTGCCTAAAGATTTACTTTGGCAGCCTGGTACGAAAGCCCTGTTCTGTCAGTGATGTGTGTTTGGGAATGAGATGTTGCTCCTCCGGTTTTGTGAGTGGACAGGGATTAACAACTGACAAATACACTCAGCCCCCACTCTAGGGCTCCAAGCTGGCCCTAACGGTCAGTAGCCACCTTGGAGAAGTAAGTCTTTCTCAGTAAATCCCCTCAATTTTGGCTGTTCGGACACTTTGGCTTATAACCAAATACCTTTTATTGTCATGAGAATCCAGTGACGTGGGAGATATACACTCAGTTAAAAAATGTCTCAGATGCTAGGATTATAAACTAGACACAGATTTTGTCCTGTATGTTTTGTTTTGTTATTTGTTTCGACCCCCATACAGCTGGACTGGACAGATTATGGCACACTTCTTAAAATTCCATGCAGACTTAGCAAACTATCAGCAAGATCCCAGCATAGGAAGGAAAAAGATCTCAGTGTCTGACGGGATGTGATGTGCATTCTCAAGTCTCCCCCTTAATAGACACAGTGTACGCTACAGAGAGCAAAGTGTAATTTTAAGAACCTTGTAATTCTTTACAAATTAACACAGCAGATGGTGTTTATGGGAGCCACATAGTGAGGAATATTTGGACGATGTGAGACATGTGTTCCAGGGTTTCGGCCTGCTTTCCACTTAGTTTAGTTTTTAACTGTCATGCTGCAAAAAATGCTATTTGCTTCATAAAGTTTTCATTGGTTCTCAGGGTGAGGAAAGGCCCCAAGAGATGGTTCTGTTGTGGCATAGACTCCAAACATTCTCAGCCAGGCCTTGACTCATCAAAAACCACAGAGTGCCGGAGTTTGCTCCTGCTCAGGTGGTGACCTTCTGGAGGCTGGTGCAGGAGTTGAGGAGGAGCAGGACTTCACTGCTGACCTCACTAGGTAGCTGAGGCTGGCCTCGAACCTGGATCCTCTTGCCTCAGCCTCCCAAATACTGGGATTACAAGCGTGCGCCACCACGTTTGGCTTAAGACCAATGTATTCTAACATTGTTGCTTCCTTGTCCCGCCCCATTTAGGATTCTTCTCATATCTTAGAATCACCCTTGTATCAGATCTTTCCTCTTTGGCATCTAGTGTCCTAAAGTTTATCTGTTTTTACCTCTGCCTCTTTTGATACAAGTTATTGACTCTATGTGTTTGCTCTTCCAAAGGTATGTGCATCTTACCTATGCATTGCAGTCAAGGCTCTGTGTTTTCAGAAAGTTGTGTCTCCTTCCTAGGACAGGCTTTGAGCAGAGAAAGAAGGGAGTGAGTGTAGGGATGGAAGAAAATGAGCATAGAAGTGTAGACAGGAAATAAGTAAGCAACAATACTGCTTTACCATTGGAGGAGATAAAGCCTGCTTTCAACCCTACCTCCACATGAAAGTAGCCTTCTTCTTGAGGATCTCTGTCATGTCATTACATCCGACACCTAGAATACTAATTATTTCCCTTCTATTCAGTACATACTTATCTGGAAAAAGGCACATATACTTATAATGAGTTTCAAAACAGCATGGTATCGTAATGATGCCTCTTAGGTATTTGCATATAGTATGACACTGAAATTCAATTGATAATGTTACAGCTTTGCACAATATATAGTTATTGTATAAGCGGGAAATATTTATAAACACCAAATAAATAGCAGAAGTGGCTATAGGTGCTCAGAGAAGAGTGAGTTTCGTGAAGTGGGAGGTTGGGGAAGGGGTGATGGAGGAATTATGATGTGAACTGGCTCTTGTTATATCTGTGAATAAGGTACAGGGAGGCCATGGCTTAAGGTCCTCACTTAAACATACCTCCCATACATCAAGGCAAACTTCTGCCTGAATCTTTTTTAAATTTCTGTGAACTCTCAGCAACATGGACCCCAGTTATTGACCTCTTTTTTTTTTTTTCTGAGATAGTAGAAAATACCAGACTCTGGGGATCTTCTAGGTGTTGATAGCTTTAACTGTAGCAGAGTGTTTTGGGGAGCAAGTCCTTAAAAAGGAAATAGAACATTAAATTTTATTGGAATCTTAATCATTTATTCAGTGTGTGTGTATGTGTGTGTGTGTGTGTGTGTGTGTGTGAATGCATATAAAATCGATAGGGATTTTCACTTCACCTTGACTACTTTTATCTCAACTGTGAAGATAAAATGGCATTTTTTAGCAGTTTGCTCAGTTCGTGGTCTCTTACAGACTTAGAAGGAATATGTGGTTAATTAACCCTGACTTTTAGCAATCACCCAAGGTTGGGAGGGTGGCACTATGAAAAATATCTTCTATACAGGGTTGCCTGGCAATTAATCAGTGAGCACTACACCTGTGTTGATAAAATAAATCAAGGAGCAAGAATTGTAACACTACACAGGTGCAAACCAGTCACTTCCTATGGCTTTGATCTGCAATTTGAGAAGTAGGTGAAATTTATTTTTAGGACATCACATCTTCCAAATCATCTATTTTTTTTCATACCTACTTTCTACCCCCAGGTGCCTACTCAAACCATCCATCTTTCTATCCATAAACAAGTATTTCCTAAGTGCTTCTTTTGAGTTTCATGCCGAGTCCTCTGGGAGAACACCAGGCGTTCTTAATCTATAAAAACTTAGGTTCTATTCTGCAACCACATGGAAACTTGTTAAATAATGCAGGGTGGTTTAATTTGCATTGTTTGGTTCAGTACCTAATTGCAAGGTATGTTCAGAAGAGAAGGTTTGTAGGAGCTAGGTAAGTCTAGGAAGACTCCCTGGGAAAGGAGGGTTTTGAGCTGGTCCTTGAAGATGAGTAGAACCTGGCTAGATGAATGGTTCGTTAATGGGAGAATGGCCCATTCCAGCCAGGGATCAATGGAGCTTAAAACAGAGGCAGAAAAGTTGTGAGTTGTAGAGATTAAAGATGTGTCTATTACAAGAGGGGGATCAGGTGCTAAAGTCTTAAGACTTAGGCCCCAGAATTTAGTAGAAAGTAGGGCTCCAGTAAGAACTAAATAAAAATGGAAGAGCATTGAGCTGAGGAAGTGAAAGCTCAGTCTGAGCAGGCCATGCTGAGGATGAAGAATGAGGAAACCAACAAGGCTTATCTGTTACCAGTTTATAAATCCTATTATGGAAACTATATCTCCTTCCTGTTAGTTCTCCTTACAACCTACAAACCTATGGCAGATTTTTCACTGGTTTGGATATTACTGCAAGTTTAGCCCTTGGCTAGGAAGCCTTGGTGAAGTCAGAAGGAAAAAAAATTAGATAACTGCTACTGCTACTGAAAGAGTTGATGGGAAGAGGAAAGCAATAGTGATCTGCCTCCATCTCCCTGATCCACTCCTTTGTGCACTGCCAATGTGTGTGATACTGATGTTGCTATACAGATGGTCTTTTTTATGATGCTTCGACTAATTTTTTTTTTTTTTTTTACTTTACCATGGTATGAAAGCAATGCAGAGTCAATAGAAACTGTACTTTGAATTTTGATCTTGGGTACATGTGCGGTATATGATATGACACTTTCTTGTCATGCGAGGCAGTGGCCCTGAGCCACAGCTCCTAATCAGCCACTCAGTCATGAAGATGAAAGACTGATACTCTTCAGTATCAGTCACTTCAGTGCACTGTGTTTCTGACTGATGTTCAGTAGGTTGGGTGTACTGAATACATTTTCTACTTAAATGGGTTTATGAAGTTCCAACCTCATCATAAGTTGAGAGGCATGTGTACTAATGGGCAGGGCTATACTCTTTGATATTATTAAGTTTCATATTAATGATTCTTTCTTCCATCATTGCAGAAGACTAGTGGAGAAGTTCAGAGATACATTATCATTTCCCTTGCCACCTTTCCCTCCTCCCCCTTCTCACCACCACCGCAGTGTCCAGGAAAACAGGGTAGTGTTGTGCTCAGAGAGCCCTGATCATGGCTTTGCAACAACCACTCCACCGCCTTCATCCATTCTAAAGAGATACTACCTCTTTCTTTTTCAAGAAAAACAACCTTTGTTATTCAAAGGGAAATATTTGGAAAGGCCCATATGCTCAAATTATGATTTACACATAATATAAAGGCATCATGAAATGTTCAAAGTGCTATAAATAGTGGTGGTATTTGTAATGAGGATATGATTTCTACATTCGAGCTTTGCGGGTAGGTGGGCAACCTTCCAAATATGATCGGAGGACTGCTGGATCAATAGATAATTTTTTTCCTCCCTCCTGTTGTCTAAATCACAGGTTTAAATGACAGAAAAATGTGTTCAAGATAGAGTGCACAGCACATTAGTGCTTTCTGCCATTCTGATGATTTTGACTTCCACTTCTTTCAAATGACAACAATTTGAAGACTGGGCATTTGATTAACCCCTCACACATCCAGTATACTAGAGTCACAGTTCCACAGTCTTTTAAAGATTCTTTATATATTCAGTCAAGTTTGCAGGTACCTTCAAAGGAAAGGAAGAGAGTGCTAGACATCCACCTTCTTAGCTGCCATGTCTCACATATTAATATTGTGTCCTGATACATAGTTGATGTGTGTCTGTGGATCCGATGGAAGTACTGGAACGTAGATTTATATCCCTAGGCCTTCCGATTTGCCACCTGTATGTGATGATGTTTGTAGGGTGGGATGAGGGGCTAGAATAGGAAGAGCCTTTAGAAATACTCATTTTCAAATATTTAAAAATTATTTTTCCTATTTTGTTTTGTAAATTAGGGAGTTGGTATCACTGTGTATTACTCAGCATGTTAATATAAATCCATTGTATGCATCTTCTATCTTTTAAGAGATATGGATGTTGCTATGGAGAAAAGGGAAAGAGAGAAGAGAGAGAGAGAGAGAGAGAAGGAAGATTTTTGTTCAGAGTAGAGGAGTCTTTATTTTCCAATGGGCAAAAGGTACTATGATAAAAATTGTTGAAATAAAATATTATGCTTTTCCTGAAAACTAATAATAAAAAAGTCAGTTAATTGCTTAATCCTTCTGTTTAGAACTAAGCTGAAAATACAAAGGTCTTCATGACAACATCTGATACCTTGGCAGACAAAACTTGAATTTAGAGCCAGAGGATAGGAGAATAAAGGATCTCCTATAAAAACCCAAATCAAGAAATTTACTCTCTTTCCTCTCATCAATTCAAGCCATAGATCCACCCTGAAAGTGTTTCGTAAAATAGCACTCAAAGACTAAAACAAATAAAGTTTAATAAACATTCACCTCCCTGGCACAACAGATGGCGGCTAGGAAAGGCGCCCACAGCAATGTGGAGAGGACTCCTGCCTGTTGTCTTCTTTTTTAATAACGATATTTATTAAATGGCTATCTTGATTGCAGACTCATTCTCTGCAAGGAAAGATAAAGAAGACAAGTAGGAAGCAGGTCCAGAAAACTCATGCAAGGTCTGTGGACAAAGTGACGGAGGAAATATACCTCAAACAGATTTTGTTGATAGCCCTTGAGAACAAGCATATGAAACTCTATATAATCACAAACTCCACAGTTTTAGAGATGGGTGATGGTTTCGATATGGGATGGAAAACCTGGACAGGGAGTCTGTAGGTGCCTCTCAGAAAGTAATGAGCAAGGTGATCAGAATCAGTCACTTCATCTCTGGATCTTGCTGTCCTCATCTTTGAGAGGAATGAAGAAGTGGAAAAGGACAGATGGCCACCATTGACTGAGTTCACTCTCCTGCTGAGGTGTGTTGCTGAACAATTATAGATCCTGTCTCTTTAATGATAGCCATTAATCCTACAGAGCAAACATTAATCCACAACGCAGAGATGAGAAAATCTCACCGACAGCCAATTCCTAGCCCATTCTGCAAAACCATGACTGCCTCCCGTGTAACAGGGAAAGGTGGTTTACATGTTCTCCAAGATTTCTCTGACTCCCACTTTCCACAGTTTTGTGACTCATCCTTGGCCCCTTCATTCTAGAGATAAGTCTGGACTGTAAAGAAGTTGCCAGGTAAACCAGGCACGGTGGCACACATCTGTAAGTCCAGCTACCCAGGCTGAGGCAGGAGGATTGCAAGTTCAAGGCCAGCCTGGGCAATTTAGTGAGACTCTGTTTCAAAATATGAATGAATGAATCAATAAATCAATAATAACAAGGGCTTGGGTTTTAGCTCAGTGGTAGAGTGCCCTGAGTTTAATCTCCAGCACCATTAAAAACAGAAAAGAAAAGAAAAAAATGACCTGGATACTCAGGTAGGAAGTGGCAGAGAGTGGTTATAACTGGCTTTTATTTCTTTCTTGCTCAGCAAAAGTAGGGAATAAGTGGATGACAGAATTAATATCACCCACTTTTGTTTTATTAGTGAGTTACAGTATCAAAATGGAAATTTAGGTATCCATTCATATTAGTTTGTTAAACTTTTTAATTTATAGAATGTGGTCCTAGGGAGACTTCTGGTTGGCTCTGTAGAGACTAGAATTCATTTATGATGATGGGCAAATCCTTAGTTGTCTAACGAACGTATGCAAGAGTGCACTATGTAAATGACTGGGCTAGAGTTTCTGCCCCTTATTTAACTTTTTAAAAATATCCCAGACTGATTGTCTATTTAAAATGAACTTCCCAAAATATCCCTTCCCTAAAGAGAACTTTTCCTTTAGGCATTCTAGTTTTTGGCAAGGTTTTCATATATTATAAGCCTGAATGGAGAAAGCAGAAGTACAGGTGGTCCAAAAATAGTTTCTATGTAGTTCTAAATCTATTATTTCATTTTTTCCATAGCAAAAAAATACTTTCCTAATTATCCTGAATACTGTTAATGCCTTTTATTGCTCTAGCATGTTGACATGATGATTGATGGTATGCTAACCTCATGAAGAAGAAAGGGCATATGTTATGCTCTCCATGGTACTTAAAACTCAGACATAAAAAAAAAGTAGGTTAAATTATTAGTCCAAGATCACAGAGCCTAATAATAGGCTGTTGATACTATGAGGCAAGGCTGTCTGTCTGTCTCTCTTTCTCTTAGTGATTGGCTTCTTGTCCAATTTAGGTTGATGATTTAAAAGTATTTTCACATGCAGACAGAGCAGAGGAAAGAATGGCATGATGACTTGCAAGTCCCCATTTGCTCTGCAAATCTGAGCAGGGTGGAGTCGCTATTGCTTTTCCTCTCTACATATGTTAAAGAAATTGGAGCTAACAAAGGGCCAGTGAATTGACTCTTATGGAGAAATGTCCCAAATTTCTAACCTTTAGTCTTTGCTTTAAAATCCCCAGCCTCCCTGAACAGGAACAATAGATATAGCACCCAAGTCAACTGCATCTTTGAATTGCTTTCAGCCAAAGACTTGGAGGCTGGAGAAACTCAGGATGGTAGATACTACACAAATAGAATCTTGACCACAATGGCAAAGAATATTAATGTCACCGGAGGTTCTCTGGCTTGCAAGTCAAAATATAGTGAGAGGTGATCACACTGTAAAGAGTCTCTTGTAAAAAATAACCTCTAGCTATTCAAAGTGATCTTTTCATATCACAGAGAAAAGCCTGGCCCATTCCACACAAAATGGAACCCATTTTTTCTGGAACCCATTTTGTCACTTTTTGTCTAGATGCCATTGAAAATGCCTCTCTTCTTCCTGTTTCAACCTAACCCAGGACTTAAGATCCATCTAAATTTCCCCACCCTTCTCTAAAACAGCTTGACTTCCTACATGCTACATTTCCTTCCTCTTTGGAGGAACTCAGCCCTTTGGAGTGGTGGTCTCTGCTCAGCTTGTCAGTATTGCTAGTCTCAGGCTCCAAGATTCTTATTTGTATTAGCTCCTTGAGGGTGAGAACTGGGACTTTCATTTTTTGTGTGCCTCCCACAGTGATCCTGCGTCACATACAATACACATGTGTTTGACAGCTGCTACTGATGCCACATAGGTTACAGAGCTACTCTTATAGAATGGGACAACCAAACCTCCCACCTGTGTCTGCAACAACCCAGTTATGATCTTGAACATTACTGTTACCTCTAGGGGTGGGGTTTGCCACATTTAGCACATACGAATACAGGATGCCAAGTTAAATATGAATTTCTGGTAATGATTTTTTTTCTTAGTATAGATAATTCCCCAAGTTTTTAAAGTTTAAAAGTTACAAATATCATCTGTTGCTGGCCTTGAACACTTACCTCACTAGCCCCACCTTAATCCCTACCCCCATTGGATCTTGGTTTTTTTTTTTTTTTTTTTTATTTAGCTGTGATATTTTGTCCAATCTGGGGTTTTTTGCTATTTCAAACATTAATATTTAATAGTAATTGATACTAATGTTGATATTTTCAAATATTGCATTAACATATTATTTTTATTGATTAATGAGGTCCTTGGACTCTTTTGCATATTAAACCTGAGGCAAATGTTTCACTTTCCTCATCCTAGTCTGAGGCTTGTTCTGATTCTCATTTTTCTCATTGCAAAATGGGAATGAAGATACGCCATCAGCAGAATGCAGTGAGCCTGGTGCCTGTAACTTCTATTCACTCAATAATTATTTTATGTCTCCATACTATCTTGATATTTTTTCTTTTTATAGGAATCCACTATCATGCCATGGCCACATTTTAAACCAAACACATAACTCTTAATTTTTGGAAGTAAATTTTTTATTACTCCAATCAATTGAAAGGACACAGGAAACCTGTGTTTCTCAGAAAGATTACAATGCAGACTTCCATAAAAGGGCCTTGTATTTTGATAGTAGCCATTCTGTTCATACAGAGAGATCCAAAGAGGAAAAGAATAGCTTCTTGCTCTGAATTTGTGGCACACTTGAATATGGAAAGTGAAGACACTGCAGATACACGTGCCGCACGAACACATTCCTCTGAAAGATAGGGCAATGCATTACTCTTCTCCATAGACTTTTGTTTTCCTGGAGCTATCTGTAGGCTGATATTTCAAAGTTGTAAAATGTTAGCCACTTTATTTTAAGATCTTCCTACTTACAAACCTCTGTGTATATATCTGAAGGAGTCAGCGTATGAGTTTAGAGAGTGGGAAAGAATGGTGGAGATTTGTAGAATTTTGGATGACTAAAAATATGCACACAGATGCCCTGGTTTTGACTTTTCAATGAAAATCCTACAGGGCTCTACAACAGACATTTTTTTTTTTCATAAAAAAATGGTTAATTAAGAAAGCTGCAGAGGGAAATAGCTGCCTTCAACCCAGCTATGTAGATGTGATGTGTGTATATCAGTTTCATGTATCCAGGAATTTGTCATTTTAAAAGCCTGATAGATGGTGATTTCTTTAGATCTTGAAAACATACTATTAATTAGGCACAACCTATGCCTACATCTTGTTGCTTCATGTATTTAAGTCAGTAAGAGACCTGCATAATTTTAGAGAGACTGAGTATGGAACAAGAATTGGCCTGCCTCTAGGACCATCAATCAATCTGCAGGGTGTTTGAGGTTGGGATAATTTAATAGATATAACAAAATTTTGGGAAATAATTCTCTCTTATGGAAAAGATAATGCCATCCATAACGTTTGTAGAGCTTTTCATCCATGGGAATTTTGTTGCTGTTTTAAGAAGACAGTGGACATTCTGTGTTTGTTTTTCTATAGTCACTAAAATTAAAAAAGAAAAAGCAACAAGAAACTGTTAGAGACATTTTAAGTGAATAATTTGTTAAAGAAGATTTTGCCTTTTCTTTTATATCCACCTGTTAGAGTCATAAGGGAAATTTCTTTGTGACTTCAAGTTTTGTGTTGCTTATTGTCATTTTTAGCATCCCACTGCATGCCAGAACAGAAATTAGGAATACTGTATTTTCTAGTAAGGCATCTCTTTTGATTTTGGTACAGAAGTTACAGTGTGGCCTATAGAATATTGGTATAAAATTATGAATGCTGATGATTTTCTTAAAATCTTTTTTTAAATTTATGTTTTATTATCTCAATTACTTTCTATTCTGAAGTGTGCTTACATAGTAGAGAAGCACAGAATGTTTGTATTTGGAAGTAAAAGCAAAACATACTTGTTGTATATACTTAAGTGGTAAGTGGCTAGAGAAGGGAACAGAACAGGAACAGGGTTGCATGGAGTTGAATGTGTACATATATGTAATCGTCCTGAGAATATATTGATTTTCTATCAATGTTACTTTAAAACAACTTTAGAGACCCAGTCATCTTAGTTGTGTATTGAAAAATAATCATTTTTCTTTTATTCATTGGACTCTACAAACTCATGTTTTCCTTAATTGTTTTTAACTTTTAATATCTCTAACAGTGAATTTTCTAAACCAAAAATTATTTCTCTCTCTCTTTTTTTTACTAGACTGGAAGGAAAGAAAAAGGAGATCCTCTAAACATTGCAATTGACAAGATGACCAAGAAAACAAGAGACCTAAGAAGACAGGTACCGTTTTTGTTTCTATTTTAAGCACATGATACTTAGCCATTTCAAATAATGTCCTTTCTTAGAGTACCTTTTTAGAACTTATGTTCAGGTGGCTATTCTTTGTTTCAGCTATGCATACATAGAAACATTTCCTTAGCAAGATAGAGGTTGCAGAGAGATATGCTGGCTACGAGTCTAATGCCATTGACTCCCCTGAGGGGCAGCCAGCCAATGACCAGACACACAATTCCCAGACTGACACTTGAATTCACTACCTTCTCCATGAACTTTTCAGTTTTCTAAATCCAGGTGTGCCAAGAGCCTGTCTTTGATTTCTGATAGACCTTACTTATCAAACTCTCCAAGGCATTAAATGATAAATTAGAATAGTAATGGTTAATGAGAAATGCAACTCTTAATTTGATGGGCTAATTAAGGTCTATGACCCAATGTATTCCCTTGAGGACATAAATCTAGAATATTTGCTTATCAGATGGTTGTTTGGGAAGCAGGGAACCAAAATAAGGAGTGTTCGTTGGATAATTAAAATGGCATTACTGGTTGGATGAGTCCATTTTGGGGGGAGATTATTTCTAGTGGGGTTCTCTTTTTAACTTAAAAATATTATACAGAGATTGGTAAATGTTGTCTTGGAACCCATATTTTATGTTTCTCCTATGAGCTCCATTTTCTTTAGTAGTGTTCCATCTCTGGGAGAGCATATACCATGCATTAAGTTATAATAAAACCCCCTTTTTCCCGATTTCTCTCTGACAGGCATCCTATCTCATTCCAGTAGCTTTTTCATATGTCCATCTTATTCACAAAGTGTTGATTGTATTAATCAGCTAGAACAAACCACAGCCCATGGTAGCCCCTGCTCTACTTTCTATATCTGGAAAAACTGGAATAGCAAGGCTACATCTATCATTCTCTTTGGCTGTGTATCAAGTATGGATAAGATCGGCAGGGCTGATCAAGACAAGAATAGCCAAGGAAAATCTGAGAAATGGTTTAAATAGAGTAACATACCACTTCTGATTGGTGCTTGGATGTTTCTGAGCTCTCTTTAGGATATTCCCTGAAGGCAGAGACACATTTGAGCTAATATCATCCAGAACATACTACAGTTACTCTTGAAATATCAAGACTCTAGTTTGACTGGCTAACAGGCCCTTTTGTGGAAAACATTTCCTTTTATTTTGCCTTGAAATACAGCATAACAAATAATTGTCCTCTAAGGCTTTAGTAAATGATACAAAATATGAGGATGGTCAGGTCTGCCTCTCCTTACCCTCTTAGACTGTCCCTTCACCTCCAATATAAAATTATATGAGTAGTAAGAATTGGGAGAAGGTTAATAGAAAACATCAAATTAGATATCTGCAACCATGGGTTTTAGTCCTTGTTCTGTCACCAAAATGGCAGTGTAACTGTGAATTCTTCATCTCTTAATTTCTTTTTCTTATGTGTAAAAGTAGGGAGCCAGACAAGATCTTTAAGCTGTCTTTGATCTATGTAAAACTGTATCAGTCTAAAAAAAAGCTTCATTCATTTCTTATGCCAGAGATTCTAAGCCATGATAATCACACACTTAAAAAGCAATGGAAGATGTCTCCAGGATTTGCCTTTTGCTGAATTGTCAAATGGAAAAAATCCATGAAATGGGTCTTCCTGCCACCTGATACTAGTGGTCTTTGTGGGGATCATGTTTCCATCCCCAGGAATTAGCACCCTTACCTGTCTCCATTCATGAACTTATCTGAGCAGGTTTTTTAAAATCTTATTAGGAAGAAATGGATAAAGTAATTTTTACTGTGGTGTTACAATTCCCAGGAAAAGGTTGACTCTTTTTAGCAGAGGACAGTGGTAAAAATTCAAGGTGGAATTTATAGCGAGCCTTTTTTTTGGGTTTGGGGGGGGGGTTATCTTGATATGTTATAATTATACATAAAACTAGGATTGATTGTGATTTATTCATGCATACACATAGCATACTTTGGTAGATTTAATTCCCCAGTTCTTCCCTTTCCTGCCATTTCTTCCTCCTCCTGATCCCCTTCTTCTACTTTAGTGGTCTTCCTTCTATTTTCATGACATCCATTTTTTATTTTTTATTTCTTTCTAGCCACCACATACTAGAGAAGACATATCACCTCTGACTTTCTGAGCCTGGCTTATTTAATTTAGCATGATGTTGTCCCCATCCATTTACTAGCAAATGACAAAAATTTCATCTTTATGGCTGACTAAAACTCCATTGCATATATATTCCACCCTTTCTTTATTCATTCATGTATTGATAGATACTTAGGTTGGTTCTATTACTTGGTTATTGTTGATTGGGCTGCTATAAACATGGGTGTGTTCATATATTGCTAAAGTATGCTGACTTTAGTTTTGTTGGATAAATACCAAAGAGTAGTATCACTGGGTCATATGGTGGTTTCATTCCTACTCTTTTGAGGTATCTCCGTACTGATTTTCATAGTGGTTGTACTGATTTGTAGTCCTATGTGGTGGGTGTCTCAATGATTAGGAGACAAGCTCCTTAGCTTCCTTTAGGGTGAAAGTAGAAGGATATATTCTCCCCTAAAATTACTCCATAGAAATGATTGTTTTTCTTAACCTTTCCAAGGATATGAAGACAGAAGAATTGTTTCATGGTATTAAGATCCAACAGTTATGTCATAATTTCACACCACATCAGTAGATTTGATTCAAATACCTTTCTCTTTTCTAATCTACCTTTCTAGGTCTAAAATGGTCCCCATCTGTCAGTTCCATCCCTACCCATATGTTAGGATATTTTTGCCTTTTTTCCTATCTCTTAGTCTCTCCACACACACCTGTAGTAGTACAAAAGCTTTTCTGATCTAAATTGAAGTTGCCTAGCATTTGTACAGATGGAAATCGCACTGACTAATTTGCTTGGCTTAGATTTGGGGAGCTAGTTAATTTGATGAAAAAGATTCTCCTGGATGTCTGATAGCCCCTATGCAGCAGTTGCCCTGTGAAGGCTAGTGGCTCCATGACTATTTCCCTACTGCTGAGATACTTTCTGTTCTTTGAGCTGCAAATAAACCTTCATGAGAGCAGATTCTAAATGAGAACCCTCAAAGATGTTGGTTTGCTTCCTTCTTTATACAACTGTATTCCTTTATATGACATTAGAGAAATCAGATCTCATAGACAAAAAAGGTGAAATCAAAGATTCCAGGGTTTGGGGTTTTTTTTGTTTTGTTTTGTTTTGTTTTGGCTACTCGATTGAAACCAGAGGCATTCTACGTTTGAACTAAACCCCCAGCCCGATTTTATTTCTTATTTGTAAATAGGGTCTTGCTAGGTTGATAAGAGTCTCACTACTTGTTGAGGCTGTCCTTGAACCTGTCATCCTCCTGTCTCAGCCTCCCAAGTAATCTCATGCCCAGCCCAGCTCTACAAGATTCTAGTTTTTAAAAAAGAGATTTCTAGTGACTTTCATAGCTTCATACTCTTACAGTCTCCTGCCTCTTCCTCATAGCCCTGTGTTTGGAATGTGCTTTTCAGAAGAGATATAACCCTTGAACCTTGCAAACATCCATTCACCAAATTTAAAAGAAGTAAAGTCAATTGTGATCATTATCTTAGACTTTCCTAATGAAAGAAAGTGGAATTCGACTTGTAGACACTTAAAAAAAAAAAAAAAACAAGAGACATTCAATAAAAATGATCACTATTTAAGTGGAAATTTAAAGAAAGTGGAACTCCTCTCTTGAAACAACATATCCCAAAGAAAGGAAGAGTCATAAATTATGGAAAAGGTCACTGGAACACAAAGGTATTATTTAAAACATTGGTGTGAGCCGGGCGTGGTGGCGCACGCTTGTAATCCCAGCATTCGGGAGGCTGAGACCAGAGGATCCGGGTTCGCGGCCAGCCTCAGCTACCTAGTGAGGCACTCCGCAACTTAGTGAGACTCGGTTTCAAAATAAAGAAAAAAAAACTAGGGCTGGGGGTATAGCTTGGAGGTAGAATGCCCCTGAGTTCAATCCCCAGTACCGCAAAAAAATAAAATAAAACATTGGTGTGGATCCATCTTGCCAATTAATCCTATGGCACTGGTCAATGGTAGGGCAGAATCCCCTTAGGAGTATTTTGTTTGGAATAAAAAATGGATTTATGGCAATATAACTGACAGCTTTAAGCATTCTGTTCTAATTTTAGAGCTATGGGCACAGTAGGCCCCATGTCTGAGCTACTGTCACTGCTGTGATTCTGGAACCAGACCATTGTGGAAACAAAAGCTTTTGGCTGACTTCCTGTCTAGCTTCCTAGGGGTTTGCATGATCCATCCATCATTCACAGAGGCCCAGCCAATGTCTGCCAGCCACACCTGCCTATCTCTTCCTATGTACCACCTGTGAACTATTCTAGGCATGGTCTCTTAATTATCTCTACACTTATAAGGGTGCTAGCTTATTCTGATTATTATTTTGATCCTTTCATTGGTCTGCTTTTCCAAATTGATAAGTTAATTAGGACCTAACCCTTTGCCTATGAAAAGCTAATAAATAACAGCCATAACATTTTGGTGTTGCTAAACTTAGACACTATCACTCCCCAAACCAATCAAGGGTCTATTTCTTATCCTTTCATTCTTAATGACCATTCCAATGATTTTCACAATAAGACTCAGTAAGTGTTAACTTTAACAAAGGTCTTAAGTTTGCTATTACAATCAAAATATTTTCAACAACAATTATAAATAGAATGCTTTTTACATTGGGGTGGGTACTTAGTAGGATGGTAATATAATAAAAGATTAAGTGCCCCAACCCAATACATGCCAGTTGGTGTGTTTAAAGGTCCATTTATAAAGACCCTGCCTCTAGCAAGAACTGTAGAAAAAATTTCCAAGATTAACAAGAACAAATTGTAGCTCAAGAATTTGTTAGCTGTCCTCTTTGAGACCCAACTCTTTATAGAACTCTGGCTGAAGGTAGACCATCATCAATGAGACCTTAAAAAAATCACTGCCCACAAATTGTAAACTAAATTATAATGGATGGACATATGTCAAATCATTACAATGTGTCTGGACTGGTTATACATTCTCTTTGTGTATTGGCCACATTATTCTTCACACTAGTTTTTTGAGGTGGAAAGGATTGTCACATTTTATAGATGAGGGTGCAAAGTGAAAAAGTGCATCTATAGGATTTTGCACAGGATACTACCAGCCCAGGCAATCTGGTTGTAGGATCTTTACTCATCATTACCCCATCCTGCCTTTCCATAGAACTGCATATGGAAGTGGGTAATCCATACACTAATCTATTCTGGGGAATGTGTATGGGGGAGGAGGGTTCATATAAATACACAGAGGGGCTTTGTGATTTTTAGTAGCATCTCCACTACTCTAGGATTTGGTATGACATGTGTGCACTACAGATAGTAAAAAAACAAAAACAAAAACAAAACCAAAACCAAAAAAACCTCTATGACGAGTGTCAAAAACATGATTCTTGTTTGATAGTTTGATATCATCTCTTGGATCTCTAGCCATTATAGTTCACTGAATCCTCTTTGGAAAAAGTGCTATTATATTATGTATGGATATATGGCTTCTCAATGTATGAATTATAAACTTTCTAAAATGTTTACAGAAAAAAAAAGGAATGTGAAGGCATTCCTCACATCTGCCTATGATAGGGCTGATTCTTTTTAGATTCACTATAAGAAAATATTTTAAACTAATTCATTTCTGGATTTGAATCTGTTTTTCTTCATAAGGACATGAGGTTATCTATATGGCTACAACAACAAAAATAATGGAATAATGATTTCCCCCCAGTGTTGAAGTTTGTGTTCTTTGCACTGAAACCCTGTGCCAGAGCTAGTAACCCCTGGGGTTTGTTTGGTCCTTAAGTCAAATTCGTATGCTGTGATGAAAGCATGGAGATCAGAAAATGATAGTACAATGGAAGTGATTTGGAATATAAAAATAAACAATTCAGAGACAGTTAAACACCAAAAATCAGGATTAAAAAGGCCAGAAGGCACCAAGCAGGATAGGTAGGAGAGGGTTGAAGAGCACAGTGGAAGCCCATTCTTTGGACATGCCCCCTGGATCAAGGTTTGTATATTCAGGCCACCTTTATGCTAGGAAAATTTTGATAAAATAGTTCTGAATATAGAATATATAATATCACCACATACTCATTTATCTCCTGGAAAACTCATTAGGCCATGTCCAGGGTACATGGTTTTATCAATTGGAAATAGCTTTCGAAATATCACTACGGGCAAGCACTTCTCTTGTCCTGTTCAACTAATGAAGTGGTTTACATTTTTTTTTTTCTATGAGCCAGCACACGATTGATTGTTCACATATTAACTCAGGTCTGGGGACGACCCCAGGCTGGAATCCTCTCTCACTACCAAGTCTAGATACAGGAAGAGTCTCCTACCTTGACCAGCATTGATTAATCAAACAACACACTATGTTGAGCAGGAGGATCAATAACATATGTATGAACAGGAAATTCTTTAAGTGGGAGCTTCAATTCCTGATCTGTTCTACTCTGCTCATTTCTCTAGACCTCGACAATCAAGGAGAAGTGGGAAAGGGAAGGAGTGAATGACAATGACTGAGTCCAATACACATTTCAAAGCATGTCTGCATTCGGTCCAGTCCCAGCACATTCTTCTGTTTTATGCAATGAGAATGTCATTAAGAATCCTAATTCTGAGACTGGAAGGTCCTCTGTAGGATTACTTTTAAAATATCTATTATATTTTCCAGAATGAAATTCCTAAGCAGGAACATTTGGAAGATTCGTTTCAAACATGATAATTTAAACAGCACATATATAATATACATTATATATTATATATATTATATAATATTGTATATATTATATATAACATATATAATATTATATATATGTATATACATATAATAGAAAACCCCTTTAACATACCAGAAAGTTCATTTTAGAATACTCATCCTGGTGAAGTGAGGCTAACCTGTTTTTATTGTCAGTGGATATGTTTAAGCAGTGATTTCTTACCAAAACTTACCATGGAAAAGGAGATAATTTTAAAGTGTATTGTGCACCCACCACAGTGCCCTGAATCGAGTGTGACCAGAGCTAGTTGCCTTGATTCCCACTGAATGTAGTAGTGGATCTTTGCAGTTAGCTTGTGGCCACATACATCTTTTATACTTAACCCATCCTTGCTGAGGCTACTTTTTATTACCTGAAATGACTTCTGGCATCAGTTTTCCCAGGGGAAATTTCCATCAAGACTGCTGATATTTCTTTATCTCCATATTTCCTGAGGAGACTAGATAGATGTGAAATTTAGAATACAAGTCATCTTCCTGTGGGCTCTGCTTCCGCTGCGGTTGCCACCAGCCCTTGTGGGAGCCCATCTGCTCTGGGATCTCATCATCATCTTGTGCCTTCTTGGCTCCCATGGATGTCACTGTTGGTGTCTAAGGAGATTCAACATTGCTCTTCGCTTGAGTGGAAAATTGTGGAGAAGGTGGTGCTAGTTATAGCATTCCTCCATTGATGCTACCTTGCCCCTGACTAATATTGGTCATTGTTCTTAGCTGAATGAAAGTTTTAGGATGGCTTAAATTCAAACCCTGGCTTATCCTCCCTGGCCCTACACAATTGTGTGCCTTCCACTCTGATCAACTTTTCCAGAGAGTTACAATGCCATGCATCATTTATCATTCCTCCCTCCCTTTATCATTCCTTGAATCCCATCGGTCCATTCTATAGTCCTCTCCACTCTCATTGGCTCTGCTCAATTGCTTTTCACAGAGATAATGACCACAGCCTCTTAACTAGCCTCCCTGACCCCAGCCTCTTTGCCTTCAGCTGGCAATAGCCCCAGCACTCTACTTATAGATAGATCCTTTGCATTTGACTTGCTATTGTCTCTGTCTGTAGTGACTTTTTTTGAGTTACAGGAAAATTCACAAATTTTTCATCACAATTCCTATAAACACAGTTTATCCAGTAGACTGGTAGAACATTTAAATATCTCTGTTATGACACTTGATAGTGGATTTATGTTGCTTATTTGTTTTACCTGTATCCATGGCCTGTTTTTCTTGGTTTCTTCAGGGAACAACCTAGTTCCCAACATAAAATAAGCATGCATCAAACAGGTGCTGAAAATATGAGGAATAGCCGGTTATACAGATACCCTGCACAGAAAATACCACAATAGTCAACTTCCCTCTATTCTAAATTCTCATGCCCCTGATTCCATTATTTCATAGGCTGGATCTGCTAGCTTAAAAAGTCTATTTATACCATGATAATAATTTCCATTTGGGAAGAGAATATCTTAGCACAGTGGTTTCCTGTTGCTTAGCTGGCTTTAGACAACTCAGTTCGCGAATCACTAAATTGCAGAGGTATGACTTCATTTTGGGAGATTTTGATTTCGTGTACCTGAGGTGGCTCCTTAAAATTTGTGTTGCAATAAGCTTTCAAATGTTATCAGTCAGAAAATTACAAATATCTTATGAGTTCTGTGTCAGGAATTGGAGTCAAAGAATAAATATTAGAACAATAGATACCACTGAACTCCCTATCTATAAGGGTTTTAGCTCTATGATCAGAACTATATACATATATACATATACATATACACATACATATACATATTCATACACATACACATACATATACATAAATATATACATATACTTACACACACACACACACACACACACACACACACACACACACACAATGTATGATTTCTTCTTTCACAAGGCTCTTCTCCCCAAGAGCCTAGATTAGAAATGAGTAGTGTTATTGCTCATTGCCTCTTGTTGTAGGGCTTGGCAAGATTGATCTGTACTTTCTGGAGCAGGGCCAGGACCAGGTTAAAGTAAATGAAGCATTAGCTTCAGACACATGATTTTAGGGAGCCCCCAAAAACCCAGTAGTCAAGTAATATTTTATGCACTATTTTAGAAAATCAAAATTAATCTGTCTATGCCGAACAAAATATCAACATTGTAAATAAAGATAGGGTCACTGTAAGTAAGACAGAATAGCGCTGAGCCATATTGAAGCCCAATGCAAAGGGGAAAACCTGCATCACTGATGGTATCATTATTTACAGTGTTCCTATTCAGTTCATCATGGATGAACCTCTCTCCTTTGTCCTGGCTCCCTTCCAGAGCCTCTGTCTATTAAGGTCTTTAGTGCACCTGCTGTATGAGAAAATTCCCCCTCGCCAAAGTCTCAATGTCAGAACGTGTTCCTTTCCCTCCAACATTAATGGCAAAGGGTCTGCCTTTTGAATTTTATGAGATGACACCTTGGACCCTGGATTCAAAGACCCATTTGAATTGTGGTGTCTTTTAGGTTGTCTTGCTCCAAATGCACTTCTTCTCGATGTTTATCGCAGTGACACGAGCTTTTTATGGCACTCTCAAGTGCTTCGGAGAAAATGGAGAGCATTTTAATACTGCTGATTTACTCTTTCAGGTCTGCAGTAATTTCCTTACTGCCTAATTATAAGGCTTGGTTTAATTTACTCCACACATAATGTTTACTGATGCACATATGGTGCCACATTTCAGGAAACTATACCCAGAACAGGTATTTTTTGTCATTCTGGTGCATGGAAAATTTCCTTCATATTCGGGGGAAAAATGCTAAGAAGTTTAATCGTCCTGACAAAAAATGTCCCCCAATGAGAGGGGAAAAGTTACACTTATCTTTAACTTGAGGAAGAAGGCTACAGTCTCCTTAAACTTAATATAAAAGGTGAGCTAAATGGTGATTATGTAGGTTCAGATTATGCGTGTCTAATGATTTTAAGTTACTTCCCAAATCAAGGGGCAGATAGTAGTTGGGGAAAAAGGAGAGTCTCTCAAAGGAACACAGTAATATATCCTGGGCTTATTTCTCAACTACTTTACAAAGAGAAGATATTGATTCAGAAACCATGGACTCTTAGAGACAGAAGGAACCCCCCCACCCAGGGTCTTCCTAAGGCAAGAAGTCCTTCATCAGCATTCTAGAACCTCTTCTGTCAGCCTTCTCTTCAAGGATGGTGCTCATCCCAGCAGCTGGCACCAGTATAGGGTCATTTTAGTTGTTAGAAAACAGAGATAAGATCAGCGATCTTTTATTTTCAACCATGAATGTGGGTTTAGTGCTGCAACACTGAATTCTCGTCCTAAATTGAAGGTTCAGATGAAGCTTCAGTAAGGAACTCTAGAGTTCCAGAGACCTATAAACAGTGACTGTTATTGCACTTGAAGTTGTGGCTTCCTAATGAATGGCTTTGCCTTTCCCAGAGTGTCCAGTATGGTTGTGTTTAGAGACGGAGCAGGGATGTCCTTTTGTTCACTGGACAATGAAACAATCAGCTCTATTGATCACCTGATCCCTTACTCCATTTGCACCTGGTTATGTATGAAAGTCAGAAAAGCAAAGTGGCTTACTGAAACCCTTTGACATTTACTCAGTGTCCATTCTTTCCTTGATTCCTTATCTTCAATCTCTACAATAACTCTTCAGAGAGGTATAACTAATAAAACGTTTTTTTAAACACTTAATATTGAGTTTTTTAAGAGTAAGATTTAATTTCTTATAAATACAAAGCTCATAAGTTAGAGAAACTAAATGGGCTGACTCTGAAGCCTGTTCTTTTAATGACTATCATCTTTAAAGTTGGTACACTTTGGTCTCAGTTTATAGCTTTTATTAAATTTCCCTTAATGGGAAGAGCATAAGGTAAATATCAATTATTAATGAGTCCTGAATTTCTCTATCATAATAATTATAATAAGCTTCATGTTAATGTAATCACCACTTTTTCTTCCTTAAGCCATTCATATCTGTGTCCAGTCTCATTAAAGAAACTGAACTGTGAATGTGATTTTGATAATTATTTTTCTAATTAATCATAGGGGAGAAATGTAAAGGACTTTCCTGATAGCTGGGGGGATATCTGATTAAATGCACACCAGGAGATCAGCAAACTGTCTGGTGTATTCACTGAAAAATGGTTGAATGGATTGTGCCAGTGTTTCAGGATTAAAGGAGAACCATTTGTGCTGAGGAATTTGGGGGATCAAAGGAGATTTTTCCATCTGATCTAACCATAAGTGCCTGTCAGAAGATCAGATGATGAACCAGTCCTGGCCCCATCCTCTCCTTCCATAGTCTCTTAGTTTCTCCAGAGTATATCAATTTTCTTTAACTGTTGAGGGCAGGACTTCTACATTTTTATTTGATTCCTTCATTTTCAAAGAGGATCAGGCTGCCTTAAATAGCTGCAGCCTCAGATGCAATTGTGTAAAGGGCCAAAAAACTCCTTTGGGCAGGGTAAGCTGGGAAGTCTGGTAGACAAGAAAAGTCAAGAGGGAAGGTCCAGAGGTCCAAGAGGAGGGAGGAGTCAGCACTCAGGAACCATTCCTGACTAAGCAAATGCCTTCAGCCCCTCATTTGAAATCCACAGGCTTAGAGCAATGTGGCCCTTAGGCTATATTTACAAATGCCAAAATAACTAGTTGAAAGGGGATAACTTGTGACCAGACTAGTAGTTGCTTGTGTATATCACCATAGCAACCAGCTTGCCTGCTGCTCCTTGGTACCTTTTCTGTGTGTTTGGGCGGTCTGTGCAAGTGCCCTCAATAGTCTTGCCAACTGAAGGGAAAATATCAGGGTTTAGGGTTTAGCTCAGTTAAGATCACCTGTATCAAGCAGGATAGGCAACCTATCCAAATATCCTCCTAATCCACAGATTTTTTTTTTTTTTCAGGAAAACCTAACCCAATTTACTTTTATATTTCTTTTCCTTTTCTTTTCTCATAGTTTTTGCTAGAAAAGAAATTGCTTAGGGATCACTAGAATCACCTATGTTTTCTATGAGAGTGAGAGGCAAAGAAAGAACAAAAGTCAGCTTGATTAAATTATACCCACGCTGACCATTCAGGGCTCTTTGAAGACATCTCTAGCTTCTTTGGTTCTTTTTGTAAACAGGTAGTTCCTGGGAGAACAAATGCTCAGTTTTATAAGTGCTGGGCAAATGAAGCTTGAGATAGCCTGGTAGTTGCAGTAGCAACTGATGAACAGAGTGAGAGAGATATAAGACTAAAATCCACCATGAAGCCATCTACAACAGGCATTGGTAAATTATTGCTGATGTCTTGATTGTAGTCCTGCCCTATTTGTCTAATGTTGTATTTTCATTATTTATTCTACATTTGGCAGGAACCAACTGGCTCATCAAGGCCAAAATCTATACTACATGGATCTGTATAGGAAAAGTGTACCAACCCCTGCTCTGGAGGTTATTCTAGCTTGAGATTAAAAAATACAAACAAACAAACGAAAAATAACAAAACCAGCTGTATAAGAGCCCACAGTCCCTGAAAAGCTAAAGGACCTTGAATCTGACTCTCCTGTTTTTCCCTTAAATAGTGACATCACCAATCATTCTATAAAATTCCTACAAACTTGGGAATGTGGAGCAATCATTGGGCTTCTAGCTGAAATGAAGGCCCTCTAGGGAAAAATCCAGCAGCTGTTAGAAATGCAGCACTGTGCAATAGTTAAAGACAGGAAGTGAAAAAGTGTAGTGTACCACAGCAGAACTCTGAAGAAAGTAGCTCAGAGGCACACAGTTACCTATAATTGGAGTAAAGCACTAGAGGGCGGTGAATGGTTTTGTTTTAGAAAGCAGGATGAGCTTTTTAATGACCACAAACAGCCAGAAGCTTCAGAGGTACATTTAACAGTGCCATCTAGACCGGGAAGCAAGTGTCCATCATTCCTCCTCCCTACCCAACAGCATCTTAGTCCAAGTTACTCATCCTGCTCAAGTGAATGTAGGTGTCACTCATCTGACCCCTGGAATTGGTGCTGGTAAGTTTTGGCTGGGTTCCTCCCTAGGGTTCTTATATTTAAAATGAGGATTCTTCTAAGAGCCAGAGGATACATGCTGTCATGGGAATGGCAGGATGTGTGGATCCATGGAGCTAGATGACTCTACCTGGTACGAATCCTGCAACACTTTGTCAGTGTGTAGGATTGACCCCATCAGAAAGAAATAATGGCTTTAGAGAATTATCCTCTGTATCTGGCTTCAAACTCTTTAGCCACACACTTTTTAAAGGTACCTGCCATTAGCCTGTCATCAAATCCACACATTCAGTAATTGTCTCTCAATTGCTAACACAGTTATGTGTGTGTGTGTTGGAGCGGGGGAAGGATTAGATCTCTTTTTGAGCTGCATTTTACAAGGTTTCTAAGGGGCTTTGCTGGATGTGGTGTGTTTATTTTATTACTCATTTAACTTTTGACTCTTTCTCACTGGATTTAAGCAGCTGTGCCTATTCAGTGCCAGTTAAGGAAAGGGCGGTATCATATACTCCAACTAAAATATAGAGAGATCTGATCTCAGATCCGCTTTTATGGTAAGCAATGCTAGAGGGGCTTTAAGGCAGGGAATGAGTGGATGACTACTTGTGGGAGTAAAGAATGGAAAGAAAGATGAACTTTGTCCAATTAGGATTTGTTGTAAAGCTAAACAACAAAGTCCATACACATGGATCTCAAGTAAAACAGCACTATTCTTAGAACCAAAAAATCTGACTGTAGTATTTATTGTGCTCAACCAGTGGACCTTCCCTTCCTTCATCTAAACAACATAGATAATGATGCTCACCCTGCACACTGCATCCCTAACCCCTACCATGACATTATTAGGAAGGTCAGATGAAATAATGTCTAGGAAAATTCTGTGCAAGCTCTAAAAACAGGACACATATGGGATTATTATAACAGGAAATAAACATCCAGCACCTGAGTAGACCTTCCAAATGTATACAATTCCAGATACACATTTTGGACTGGGTTAAGCAATCATAGCAAAGTAGTTATAATAGAAATGTCTTCCCAACCTTCACCCATGCCACCTAAAATCTCATATGAAATGCCAAATATTCATATGCTGACTTAGAAACTGGGTAAACAAAAGAATGTTTGTTCTGATGGAGAGGTGGAGAAATCCTGAGAGGACCTTTACATGAGAAAATCATAAGCAGCATGATATGAAGGAAATACCAAAATTTGGACTCTTACAGTGTTTCTTGAACCAACTTCCAACACCTTCATCAAATGGAACTCATGCTTGCCCCCACATGGCATCATTTAAGAGGCCCATCAAGCATATGTGAGGTCAAGTTATCAGCGTAGCCTTGTTAGTAATTGGGAATTGAGACAGTGACAGAGTTTTGGGCAGTGAGAGTAGATGGTTTATCTTGTTTTTCTCTACAGCACTGGTCAAGCACAGTGCTTAGCACACCAAGAGTTCTTCAAATGCTAGTAGAAGGGATTAATGAGTGAACACTGAGCTCTGTGTGGAGTGGAGTCACGCACGAGATGAAGCATATTTCAGCTCTGGGGACTTCTTATTTCTGTTATGATAAGATTCCGACTGCTTTAGAACTAATTGCATTAGTATTATACCATTATGTTTTAGCACATTCCGTCTCGTTTCTTTTCCTTGGCAAAACACTTAGTCTTAATAAAACTGTGACACTTGTGTAGATTTTTCTCTGTGGATCCATTCCTCCTTCCTCCCTGAGATCAAAAAGAAATTTTGAAATGCACAGTTGAAGGCAAATAATTAAGAGCCCCTTTTTCAGTTTTTCAACTGAATGATAGAATTAATGTGTATCTATTAAAAACAATTTCAGAGGTGTTTTTCATTGGGTGGATTAAAATAAAACACAGTCTTCAGAGTCTCACGTGAGTTTAAGCTTGTGCTATTCTAGCTGGCTGCGGAGAGCCATTTTTTTCTTGTCTTCTGCGAAGACCTGTTTCATATTCATCAGATGGTTGCGAGGTTTTAGACTTTGTACAAAAACACTTCTGCACTATCTATTTGAATGTAGCTCAATATCCATCACACACTGCTCATGCCCCATCACAAAGGCAGATACCTTGTGGTCATTTTTGAGACCATTTATTTTCCTTTGCAAGCTTCTGAGTTAAACTGTGTCTATGCTTCCCTCATTCTGCCCTCCCATGAAATAAGGAAGTGGATTGTTCAAATAGGTATGATCCATTTACTGCATTCTTTTTGGTTTGCTGAAGAAAATGCAATTATTTACATTGATGAATAGCCTTAATTGGGTAAAATAGACTGGTAGTGCTGAGCTAATACCGTTAAATGTCTTGTCTTATGCAATTAATATTCCCTTGTCACACATACATTTAAACAGTTGGAAGAAAGCCTTGTGTTCTTGACTCCTGTCAGACTTAACGAACGATTTTGTCAAGTCATTCCTTTCTGCCCCGGTTGATTGATAGCTAAATTTTGGTCTTCTAGCTCATGTAAAAAGTGTTAACTATGCCTTTCAGCTTGTAGGCAAGGGCATTTAAACCATTTTAATAGTCAATTTACAGAGGAATTACATTGCCTGTTTACTGGAGGGGTCAAAAAATGTGCCCCTATTCATCAGGGACACAAATCACGGGTCCCATGAGCTAATGAAAGCAGTAATCATGAGTCCCTGAACTTGCTGGATGATACTGAGTTCAAGGTGTTCTTGGGCCTGGCTGCTGGGGACTATGGTTCTCACTTTTGAATGTGCCTGTGCTTGTGGACTGTATGATAGATATATTTAGGATGAATGTGGTTTGGTCTTTCTATTCTTAACAATGCAAATAAAAACCAGAATGCTAGATTGTCCCAGTACTCCTGCATCTGCAGCTTTCTACAGTGAAGCATATCCCTGCTCACCTATGCCATCACCTGGGAAGTGGGTCCACGTCTGGAAGGAATCTCATGTCCCTTGTCTCTAATCTAATCAGAATCCTGAGAGACACTCTTTTTAAAGCTTCTGCATCCTCACAATTTACTATTTTAAAACATGTTGACCAATGATTCATAAGATGGTTACATAAAAGCAAATACACTTACAATGCACAAATTATTACAATAAAAAAATAAAAAAAGCAAATACAATTGTCCCTTGGTATTCATGGAGGGTGGTGGTTCCAGGACCCCACATGAATACCAACATCTGCAGATGCTGAATTCTCTTATATAAACAGGCTTAGTATTTGCAGATAGCATGCACACCTCCTCTCATCTACTTTACATCATCTCTAGATTACTTATAATATCTAATACAAAATAAATATATATAATATTGTTGAAAGAATAACATTAAGAAAAAAACTCTGTACATGTTCTGTACAGATGCAATTAAAAATATATCTTCAACTAGAGGTTTGTTGAATTCTTGGAGGCAGAGCCTGTAGATACAGAGGGCCGTCTGCATAAACCATCAGTGCATTTTTGTGGTAAGCATATCTCGAATTGTGAGTTCTCTATTTGTTGCCAGACAACTGACGCCCACACAAAGTCACAGTTTCCTAGTGAGTATCTAGCAGGTCCCCTTTCAGTCCCGGAGCGGGGATTCATTAGATTCACTTCTGCCCCTGATTAGACTCACTTCTGCCCCTGATGGGATTCCTGATTCCCCCTCGCAGTATCCATCTGCCCCTGTGTCTGTGCTTCCATCCTCTCTCTTAGGGATTCTCTTCTTTCTGCTGTTACTGTCTTAGGGATGGATGGTAATGAAGCTTCCAGAATTCTTCATGCACTTATCACCCAGGAATCACATTTATTCTTGGAACTTCCTCTACCACCACCATATAAAGCAATGCTTTGGGTTAGTCATGTATGCTGAGCAGGCACAAAGCAGTGTGTATGTTAATAGTTTAGAGCATGAACTCTTGGGGCCAGAAGCCCTTGGTTCAAATCCCACCCTTACCACTTAGCAACTATGCAATGATGCATGACTGGCTTAATTCTCATGCCTCAATTTCCTCCCCTACAAAATGGAAGCAATAATAGCCAGCTCTTCCAAAAAGAATAAACGAGTTATCCCAAGACTATTAAATGAAGACTGTTAGTATGGAATATCAATTCTCCCTGATCCTTTCCATTCTTGTCCTCACCACCTCCCGTCCACGCCTCCTGCAGCAATTGGCTTCTGTCATCTGCACATATCCTCCATTCCACCAAACTCTCACTTCCTGTTACTGCGCCCAGCAATTGTAGGCTCTGTTTTCTGCTAACATTTTTACCAGCACCAAGCCAAGCTGCTCTACCTGCTGGGTTGAGGCCATCTGGAGCTCCTCAGTGATCCCAGCCCTCCTGGGCCCTGAGGCAACCTTTCATTGCCTCTTCTCATGAAAGCAATTGCCCTTGCCTATCATGCAAGGGAAAGAGGACCTACACACAGACCTGTGTGTGCTGGGGCAGAAAATAAAATCAACAGAAGGAGCTAAGCACCTGCTACTGTCCTTCAGGGTGGACACCAATAAACTGTTACCTGTTTTAACCTCGTGACTTGTCTCTTTGGTGCAACTTACTACAAAACGAAAAGTAATAATTAAAATTATGTAACAATTTTATTATTGGGTAATAAAGTTATTTTTAATCTAAAAAATAAGAAATTATAAATGTGATAGATATTTTGAAGGTAGTGCTGGGGATAGAACCCAGGGGTACACTACTCCCAAGTTATACCTCAAGCCCTTTTTATTTTTTTATTTTGAAACAGGGTATCTCTAAGTTGCTGAGGGTCTCTCTAAGTTGCTGAGGCTGGCCTTGAACCTGGGCTCCTGCTGGCTCAGCTTCCCAAGTACTGGGATTCCAGGCATGCGCCATTGCACTCAGCTCAGCTGTGATATTTTTAAACATGGCCTAAGACCATATAATGTAACACATGAAGCCGGCTACTGGGGCTTTAGTATTTTTGACAATAGAACTGAACAGAAATGACACCAAACAAGTTAACTGATTGATCAGAAATTTACTTTCAATATATGTATCCTACCTCTCCAAAAAGGTGATTCAGTGATCACAGAACTTATTCTAATGAAAAAAAAATATTGTCTAATCAATCATCCATTGCTACTATCTGTATTGCAGCAGCAGCTCAGGGACATATGACAAGAGCATTTGCTGCTCACTAGTTTGGGGTGGTCACTTTGGCCTGGCCCTCTCCTGTGTCTGGTCTCTGTTGCTCTTGACTGATCTAGGATGGCCCTGGCAGCGGTGGCAAAGATGAATCATTTCTGTTCAATATGTTTGTCACCTTCTCCTAGGACAAGCAGCCTGGTCTGAGCATGTCCTTCTCATAGGGATGGCAGAGTAATACCAAGCAAGGCCAGTGATGAATGGGCCATTCAAACCACTGCATATGGCGGCCAACATTCATTGAATCTAGGCATGCCAGTGACCAAACCCAGAGTCATAGAAAGCAGGCACTACAGAGAGTGATTAACATAACAAATCTACTATGATTATCTAAGTTTGCCTCAGTGCTTCTTATTCCATTAGAGAGACATGTTCCTAACTTTCATTCTGATTGCATTAGCACTCCTAAAGGAAAAATCTAGAGGGCATGGATTGTTGATCTGGTTAAACTAAACCATCAAGCTTTTGCACAGAGGTATTGCTAATGACAGTTATACTTGAATTGCTCCAGCAGAGCCTGGGTTTGGTGGGGGGATGGATGGGGTGGTTGGAGAAAAACATAAGGCCTGATGAACTATTCTTCTTTTTTAGAGGTAATTGCTTTCATTATAGAAAGATGCTTATGTATCCCAATTAAAATGATTGTGCTTCATAGAAGATAGTTGGTACCATCAAGATAATGACCAAAGAATGCTATGTTTCTCTTAAAAAGAACAATAATTGAATAAAGTGAAACATAGTGATCATTTTCTAAATGTTCTTTTCAGACTTCATAGATACCCCCCCTCCACCTGCCCCCGCTCCCAGCCTGAAAAATGAATAACACTTTCATTGCAAGTGGACTGTGTGCATTGGTGGCACCGTATCTTATTAAAGTGACTTTGGGTGGATTACTGTACTGACTGATTACTCTAATTGACCTTCAGACTAGCTAAAATTTGCCTGACTTAATGAGACTCAATTCCTGTCAGGCCCCCTAGGCTAGATGGCTGCTGGCCCAGTCACTTCGTTGCTTTGATTTTTCATTTTTAATAATAATTATACTATAAAGCTTAAGGAAATATGACTAAAATATGTCAGTAATCATGAAAGGCCCAGAGCAGCTATACCCATGGAAAGATTTAAGACTTCAGATTTTCGAGCTTATTTCAAACCACTCTTCATTCCTAAATTTGACCTTGTTTGGTTTTCACCTCATAGCAGTGGAAAAGTTGGTACTATTATTCATAACAGCACTTTTCTAAATATCTAAGTGACGGGATAGAAGCTAAATGGTCAAATGTTTGTTCAGTGTTATCAGCCCAGCCTAGAGTAGTTTGCTCACTTTTATTTCTGAAAGTTAAGATGGACGCATAGCCAATTTTGCCTAAAAATTGACATGCGGAAAGCTTCCATTGCAGCAAGGTTCTGCAAAGAATGAAAACTTTCATCCTACAGGAGGAATAGGGGTGATTAGTAGTAGCCGCCTGGAGCACTGTGCTGAGAAGGATTTTGAAGTAGTATTTGAGCTCAGCATAAAAGAACGCTGTAATTGATTAATCATATCTAGTGCAGCATAGGAAGGAAAAGTTGTAGCATCCTTGCCATCCCTTTCCCACTTCATAGTTTCTGATCTTGTTCTTTATAAACAACTTCTCATCATTTAGTTATTTTTTTTTATATATGTCTATTTTTTTCCACCTTCCACCCATGCTTGAATTCTAGAATTAGTTTCTGCCATTCCTGTTCTTTTTACTTTTGAGACACGATCTCTCAATAAGTTGCCCAGACTGGCCTCAAATTTGTGATCCTCCTGAGTAGTTGGAATGACAGGCCTGTGCCACACACCCAGCTAGATCTATTTTTTATTGGCCTTTCATTTTGTTTGGGTGTCAATACCAAAATCTTTCATGGGTTTGGGGGACTTCTTAATTTTATGAGTCTTGGTATAAGGTGCTAACATGGCCAGAATACTTGCTTTCATAAAATACTATTTCAAAACCTCCTTCCTACACCACTGTAACTTGGTATAAACTTAGGTCTGTATGTCACCCAGATAAAAATTAAGGGCATCTGCCTAAGACTTAGAATCAAAAGCCATTGATTCAAAGACACAGAGTTTCTACCGTTTCTGAATTGTGTCCATTCTGTGAACTAGCAAGACATTATTGCTGCTTATGTCAGACAGAATTCCTTTCTACTGCTTGAGACTATGAACTTGACAGATATTCCTCAAACCCGACAAAGTTCCTCAACTTTATTGGGCAGAGGGGGCATCACTGAGGCATATTATTCAAATACAGATTCTGATGAAAACGGAGGTCTGGGGTGGGGCCTTGGGTTAGCATTTCTAATACGTTTCCTGGAAATGGCAGTGATGCTGATCTGTGACCTTCACTTCAAGTGGAAAAGATCCAGGGAAAACAAGGCCAACTGAAAGACAGGGAAAATAAAACAAACAAGAAAAACTCTGTTTCAGGGTGTTTTAGTTAAATTGGGATAAGGCAAGCAGTATAATAAACTCTCAGTATATTCAAAGGCTCCAAAACAATAGAATTGTATTGCTTAATCCTGTCACAACATTGGGCCAGTAACAAGACACTGAGTAGCAAATCACCAAGAGTACCTGGGGCCTCTACCATTTATAGTTTGGGTCCCTTTTGATAAAGCCATAGTTAGGATCCTGCTAGTTCATGAGAAGGCATATAATATCTGGGTGTCTCATTTTTTTTGTAGTGTTTTCAACCACTGCAGCTCATTCATTGTGTAGATTTACCATTTCATCAGGGATTGCAAAATAGATTTGTTTTTTTTGCAGTACTGGGGATTGAACCCAGGGGCATTCTACCTCTGAGCTATATCCCCAGTCCTATTTTTGATTCTTTATTTTGAAGTAGGGTCTCACTAAGTTGTGGAGGCCCTCACTAAGTAGCTGAGGCTGGCAGTGAACCCGGATCCTCCTGTCTCAGCCTCCCACGTACTGGAATTACAAGCACGCACCACCATGCATGGCTCGCAAAATAGATATTCTAATCTTATCTTTTTTCACTTATTAAACAGAAAAAGTTTATAAACATATCCTTTCCTCATTATTCCAGAGTTAAAGTTTAGACAGGAAAGGCAGGACATAGTCTTGATTCTTTCAAGATAAATGACTTGGTTTTTTGTCACTTGTCATCTTCTGAAGGTGACCAATTAATTTTTCTCTCTTTTTCTTTTAGTCATTATAAACTCACAGATTTAATCACATTTGAAGACTTTCAACCCACTGAAATTTTTACCTTGTTTAAAGTTCAAATAGTTTCATCTTTGGTCAGTAGGAATCTCCTCAGTTATTTTCACAAGACTCTAGAAGTCTTTGTTAGCTCTTTGCTATCTGATATGACAAGATTGTTCTGGCATATTTGTATATTTTCAGCCTCAGAATATCTGGAATCAGTCATTTCTTCAAGAAGCTCTGGTTTGAGCCGGGCGTGGTGGCGCACGCTTATAATCCCAGCATTCAGGAGGCTGAGACCGGAGGATCTGGGTTCGCAGCCAGCCTCAGCTACCTAGTGAGGCACTCTGCAACTTAGTGAGACTCGGTTTCAAAATAAAGAATAAAAAATAGGGCTGGGGGTATAGCTCGGAGGTAGAATGCCTCTGAGTTCAATTCCCAGTACCGCAAAAAAAAAAAAAAAAAAAAGAAGCTCTGGTTTCTTGTAGTGTAAAATTGTATTTCAAGATGTTCATTGCTAATTAGGGTGACCATTCATTATTTTCAGGTTTTTTCATTGGATAGAACTGAGAATGTATATGCAAGTATACATGTGTTTCCAATTTAAAATTCCATGTATCCAAATGTTGGCAAGAATTGGAAAAAAAGAAACCATTGAATACTGTTGGTGGGAATGTAAATTGGTACAGCCATTACAGAACACAGTATGGAGTTTCCTAAAAGAATGAAAAACAGAACCTCTATATAATTCAGCAATCCTATTTCTAGGTTTATATCCAAAAGAAATTCAGTTTCTTAGATATTTGTACTCATATGTTCATTGCAGCATTATTCACAATAACTAAGGTATGACAACAACCTATACAACCTGTGCCCATTGGCAGATGAATGGATAAAGACAATATGATACACACACACACACACACACACACACACACACACACACACACACAGACACACACACACTATTTGCCATAAAAAGGAAAATCCTGCTATTAGAGACAAGATAGATGAACCTGGAAGGCATTAAGATAAGTGATATAAGCCAAAAAGAAAAAGGCAAATATTGTAAGGCTTTACTTGTATGGGGAACCTAAAGACAAATAGTTGAACTCATACAAACAGAATAAAGCAATGGTTGCCAGCAGCTGGGGGCTGGGGGTGGTAGAATGGGATGATGTTGGTCAAAGGGCATAAACTTTCAGTTGTAATATGAGTAAATTCTGAGGACATGATGTTCAGCATGGTGACTATCATTAGTAATACTCTATAATATACTTGAAATTTGCTGAAAGAATAGATCTTAAGTTTCTCACCAAAGAAGAAGAAAAGAAAGTAACTATGTGAGGTAAAG
>PVLC010013546.1:22163-41528 GCA_004027655.1 Graphiurus murinus | reverse complement strand
GCCAAACTATGGAAGCAGCCAAGATGTCCATCCACAGATGAATGGATTACAAAACTATGGGATATGTACACAATGGAATTTTACTCAGCCATAAAGAAGAATAAAATCATGTTCTTTGCAGGGAAATGGATGCAACTGGAAAACATTATGTTAAGTGAGATTAGTCAGTCACAAAGAGTTAAGAAGCATATGTTCTCCCAAATATGTGGATGCTAGGGAGAAGATGGGGCATAGGAGGGTCTCCAGATGAAAAGGAGAGATCCTCGATAAGCAAAGAAGTTGATTTAATTGTAGCGGATGCATGGGGCAGAGGGACACCCTAAAGCACATGATGTACCTACACAATCATATCAAGGTCACTCACTGAAGTGACCTCCTTAGGGGGAGGGAAGGGGAGGGAATGGGGTGGGAATCCGGGAAGGGGTCAAATAAGAATTGTGTGCACATATGTTGTTAACAATTTGTACTTAACAAAGATGTATGCTATATTGCACGAATTACTACAATAAAAAATAAAAATAAAAAAATAAAAAAATAAAAAAAAGTAAAAGAATAAAGGAAGATACACTGAATTTTGCCAACCAAAAACCAAAAGAAAGCTGAAATGACTATGCTAATTAAAAAAAAAAAAACTGACTTAAGGATAAGGGATTTTCCAGAAATAAAGAGACATTTTATCATTTAAAAGAGATCAATTAATAAACATCACATAACAATCCTAAATTTTAAACTTTCTAATAAGAGAGCTTCAAAATAAATGACCCTCTCACAGAAAAAATGGAAAGAATAGAGAGATATACATATACAGCTAGAGACTCCAATCCTTGTCTCTCAGAAGTTTATATAACAAGTAAACAAAAATAAGTTAGGATATAGACCCTTAAAAAGACAATCATTCAGCTTGTCCCAGAGGACATTTATGGGACATTCCACCCAAGAATAACATAATGCACAATGTATTTATGTCTTCAAGGAATATTCACTAAGCTACACCACATACTAGACCATAAAAGAATCATAAGAATTTTAAAAATTGAAATCATACAGATTATTTTCTGATCATACAAGAATTAAGCTAAAAACTACTACAAGAAAGATATCAGGTAAATATCTACATAGAAAGTAAATTTCAGAGATTAAATAATTCACAGGTCAAATAATAAAAAACAACTAGAAAGTATTTGGCATTGAATTAAAATTAAAGCATGATATTTCAATTTTGAGGTAAGCAGCTAAAACAATATCTAAAAGGACAAGAAGAAAGATCTAAACTAATGATTTTGGATTCTATGTAAAGAAAGTAGTAGCATAAATGCAAATAGAACAAACAAAAACAAATAAAAGAGGAAGAAAATAAAGAGCAGAAGTTAATGAAATAGGAAGCAATGAATCAAAAGCTGGTTATTTGAAAAAAATCAATATAATTCATAAGCATATAGCCAGAGTGCTCTAATTGAAGGAAAGAAAACAGATACAAATTATTAATATTAGTAATGCAAGAGGGACGTTATTAATGACCTTACAAACATTAAAATAATAATTAGGAAGTATTATAAGCTTTATGCAATAATGTTGACAACTTAGTTTAAATGAATAAAGTGCTTGAGAGATAATTTACTGAAGAGCCATATATTTATTAAACATTCTTAAATTTGTAGCTAAATATATCTGAAAAAAAATTCAATCTCAAGCTACTTCACTGTCATTTCTCCTAAACATTCAAGGGAAACTAATAAACTATTACCACCACTATCACCACCAGCAAAACAATCTTATATAAACTCATAAAAAATAGAAGAGGAGGAAGTACTTTACAAGCAATTTTACAAGCCAGTATATATCTCAGTTTATGAATATTATCTATTGGGTATATTCATTATCCTGACACCAAGATTAGACAAAGGTTTGACAAGAAAAGATACTAATAAATATATATGCCAAGGTTTTTAACAGAATATTAACATTTTTAATCCAGTAGTTTATAAAATGTATACACTATATCTTATATGTGAGCAAATGTGTTGATCCAAGCAACATAATGTTGGCTAGTATAAATCAATGTAAATAATGATAATAACTAAAAAAGAAAAATTTTATGAGTATCTCTGTAGATATAAAAATAATATTTTACAATTCAATATTTATTCATGATAAATACACTCAGAAAACTAGGAATGAAAGAGAGCCTTCATAATCTGATAATAAAAGTTATGAAAAACATTTCTAACATAGTGAATTAATGCATGTTTTTTCCCCCCAGAATGCTGTGATTGGGAACAAAGCAAAGGGTGTCTACTTTTGACCATTCCTCTTCATACTACTATGGGGTGGTGATAGGGCAATATGCCAGTAAAGAGAAATAAAGAACATAAATATTGGTAAGAAAGATATAAAATTGATTTAATATAAATGATTGATAAAAAATATAACCTAATTAATTTACAGGAAAGTTACTAGGACTAATGAGTTTAGTAAATTCATAGGTTATAAAATGAATATATACATGTACACACACACACACACACACATATATATGTTAGTGTTTCTATAGACATTTTAGCAATAAAATTTTCAATATTATCCAAAAATTGAAAGTACTTAGGAAAAATTTAACAAAATATTGTAAAACTTGTATATACTTTATACAGAAAGCATAATATGGTTAAAAGATAATTATCCCCAAATTTATATACAAATTCAACAAAATCAGTATAAAAATCCAAATAGGCTTTTCTTTAATAGAAATTAATAAACTGATTCTAAAACTTGTATGAAAATCCAGAGGATTTAGGATGGCAAAATCAATTGTGGTAGGCATGATTATGCCCCAGACATACATGAGAGATGACGGGGTGGGGAGGGGGATGGGATTGGAGAGAAAGAAAGAAAGAAAAAGAAAGAAGGGAGGGAGGGAGGGAGGGAAGGAAGGAAGGAAGGAAGGAAGGAAGGAAGGAAGGAAGGAAGGAAGGAAGGAAGGGAAAGAGAGAGAAAGAAACTATTGTCTAATTCCTGGGACCTGTGAATAGATTATTTTATGTGAGCAAATGTGAGTTTGTAAATATGATTAAAGTGTAAACATTGAGATGGTGAGATTATCCTGGATGGTCCAGGTGAGTCCAATCTAATCTCATGAATCCTTAAAGGAAGAAAATCTTTTGATGCTATGTTAGATAGATGGCTAAGAATAAAGAGAAGGGGAGATTTAAGTTGGGTGTGTTGGCCCACGCTTATAATCCCAGTACTTGGGGAGGCTGAGACAGGATTGCAGGTTGGAGGCTGGTGTCAGCAATTTAGGGAGGACTTGAGCAAGTTAACAAGACCCTGTTTCAAATAAAACATAAAATAGGGCTGGGAGTGTATCTTGGAGGTAGAATGCCCTTGGGTTCCATTCTCAGTCCGCCCCTCCCCAAGAAAAAGAGGGGACTTGAAATATGAAAAGGATTATTTATTTATTTATTTATTTATTTATTTATTTATTTATTTATTTATTTATTTTTGAGGAATACTGGGGATTGAACTCAGCCCTTTTTTTTTTTTTTGAAACAGGGTCTCACTGAGTTTTGGAAGGGCCTTGGTAAAGTGCTGAGGCTGGCTGCTAATCTGCGATGCTCTTGTCTCAGCCTCCCAAGTACTGGGATTACAACTGTACACCACCACACCTGGCTGAGGCACTCTTATGAGTTTGGAAGACAGAGTTGGGGCAACAAGCCAACAATTAAGGGTGACCTCTAGAAGCTAAAGACAGTTAATCTGAAAGCCAGCAGGGAAATGTGTCTTTAGTTTTACAACCACAGGAGCTGAATTCTGCCAACAATTTGCCAGTAGAAAATGATTTCTACCCTAATGCTCCCATGTAGGAACACAGCCATGAAGGAAACTTAATTTTAACCCAGAAAAAACTTTTGTCAGACGTAAGACCAACAAAACTGTAGGATAATAAATTTGTGTAGTTTTAAGATGTATTAAAGGAACAATTAAAAAACCAATATGAGAATGTTCTAAATGAAAAACATAAGCTGGTGCCGGCACGGTGGTACATGCCTGTGATCCCAATATTTGGGAGACTGGGATAGGAGGATCACAGGTTTGAGGCCAGTGCATGGTAATTTAGTGAGACCCTATTACAAAATAAAAAAATAAAAAGGGCTAACGGTATAGCTCAGAGGTAGAGCACCCTGGGTTTAATCTCAATTATCACAAAAAATAAGATTAAATAATTATAAAACATACTTTAAAGACAATCTAATTTTAATATTTACTATGAAATTATTAATCAATATAAAATAGCATTGCTATAGTGCTAATATATTGATCAGAGATTCTCAAAGCTTTTGGTTGTAGGGTACATTTATATTCTTAAAGATAATTGAGGATCCTAAAATGCTTTCTGTTTATATGAGTTATATGAATTATACATGTTGATATCTATATTGTATTTTAGTCATGTTTAAGATGAAAATTAAGATTTAGAAGTTTAAAAATATATATTTGAACTATTTACTCAAATATTCATTGCATATTAATTATAATAATCTCATTGTTGAACAACATATTTCTGATGAAAAATAACTATGTTCTCATATTCCTCCTTCTAAATATTAGTGAGAAAAATGGTATTATTTTACATTTTTTAATCTTTTTTTTTTTTTTTTTGCGGTACTGGGGATTGAACTCAGGGGCATTCTACCTCTGAGCTACACCCCCAGCCCTATTTTTTATTCTTTATTTTGAAACTGGGTCTCACTAAGTTGTGGAGTGCCTCACTAGGTAGCTGAGGCTGGCCACGAACCCGGATCCTCCAGTCTCAGCCTCCCGAATGCTGGGATTACAAGCATGCGCCACCACGCCCGGCTTAATCTTTTTAATATCTGTTTTAGTGGGCATGGTGGCGCATGCTTGTAATCCCAGCATTTGGGAGGCTAAGACAGGAGGATCCCGGTTGGCAGCCAGCCTCAGCTACCTAGTGAGGCACTCTGCAATTTAGTGAGACCCTATTTCAAAATAAAGAATAAAAAATAGGGCTGGGGGGTATAGCTCGGAGGTAGAATGCACCTGAGTTCAATTCCCAGTACCTCAAAAAAAAAAATCTGTTTTATTAACAGACGGCTAGATTCTCATTTCTTTTACAATTTACTGCAGTGTCACACAAAATGTGTCCTTTAGAAAACTCCACTGGAAATTCATGAGAGAATGAGAATAAAAAAGATAAACAATGTCTTAGTATTATTATGAAAATAATTTTGACCTAAGTGACACTTGGATGAATTTCTGGGAGTCAGACAACATTGTGAGAACCACTGATAGACATGAATGAAAGAGTGTAGTCTAGAAATGAACCTATTAATACATATTCAACTGCTTTTCAACAGAGGCACAAGGCCATTTCAGTAGAGAAGGAATAATCTTTTCAACAAATGATGTGGAACAATTGGACAGCATGTTTAGAAAAATGAACCTCAATCCTTACCTTTTATCATATCCAAAAATTAACTTAAGATGGATTTTAGACTTCAACATAGGAGATAAAACTATAAACCTTCCACATAAAACTTAGATAAAATTCTTGGTTACCTTGCGAAAGACTATGATCTTTTAAATAAGATTCAAAAAGTGAACCATGAGAGAGAAATGGGAGGGAGGGAGGGAGGGAGAGAGAGAGAGAGAGAGAGAGAGAGAGAGAGAGAGAGAGAGAGAGAGAGAGAGAGAGACATCAATAAAACTGCTCTTTGTAAGAAACCAAAAAGACAAATCACAGACTGTAGGAAAATATTTGCCAATCACTTATATAACAAAAGACTCTTATTCAGAATATATAATAAATTCTTGCAGCCCAATACTGAAGAAGACAAATAACATGATTTAAAAAATGAATATAAGCAGATGTTTCACACAAAAAGATGTGTGAATGACTTTGTCATGAAAGTGATGAGGCAATAGGAAAATGCAAATTAAACTGGAACATACCACCACACACTGACTAGGATGAATAGAAAAACATCAAGTGTTGGTGAGAACGTAGAGCTTCCGAGACTCTCATAGGCAGCTGGTGGGAAGGCAAAATGATATGCTCCTTTGGAACTGGTTTGACAAATTCTTATGAAATCAAAATACAAATATACATATACTTTGTGACCCATTGACCCCATTTCTAGGAGTTTACTCATGAGGAATGAAAGCTTTTGCTCACAGTCTTGTGAGTCAACGTTCATGACACTATTTATATTAGCCTAAACTGGATACAGTGAGGTTAATAGTTAAAGAAATTGTCTTATATTCTTATGATTGAATATTATTCAGTAATAAAAAGAAATAAACTACTACTGAGATATGATGCAGCATCATGCAAAATGAGAAGCCTTATGCTAAGTAAAAAGCGAGACATAGAATACTACATAAAAATGGTTCTGTTTACATGAAATTTCAGAAAAGGCAGAACTATGAGAGATGCAGTAGACTATGGCGGTCTGGGGCCTGTGGTGGCAGGCAACCATTGACTGGAAAGAGACACCAGGGAATATTTGAGGATGGTGGAAGGTTTTAGATCTTGATTTTATAGTCATTACAAAAGTGAATAATTTCTCAAAACTCTTTGAACTCCACACTTATAATGAGAGATTTTATTTTCTGTAAATTTTCTACCAATAAAGCCAACTAAGAACAACTACGCCTATTGGTCTTGTGGTCTTGCAGCTATGGCTCCTGGTGAGTTAAGATGAACTGTCCTGAGGTTTGAAAGGCTGAAGTGAGACAGATAACATGCTTCTGCAACTTATTTCTTCTTCTTCTTCTTCTTTTTTTTTTTTTTTTTGTCCTGGCAAGAGGGAGTGGAGGCATTTGGTTTATTCTGTGGAAGCATTAAGCAGCGTTCACTATGTCCAGTCATTTGCTTTGTGGGTGCCAGGAGGCAGACACAGTACATCCATTCAGCTAGTGCAAACTGTAGCTAGCATGGAGCGGTTCCTGGGTTGGCAGCTATAGCAGCTTCTGATTTATGGAAGTTCCATGATGGTGGCGGCCACTCGGTAGTGGGACTTCCAAAACAGTGTGAGTTTTGGGTCCAGTTGTTTTCTGATCTTCTGAGTGGCAGCACTGCATGATTCTATGGTGTGGATTTTCCAGTGATTCCCCTTAAATTCAGCCTAGAGTTGGTTCCTTCAACCTTGTCAATGATTCTAACAGCAATATAATATCTTATAATAAAAAAAAATCCTTCACTAGAACTAGCTAAAATGGAATTTCTTCTTTAACTAAATGTTAATATACTGCCTTGTAGGTCTACTATGGGAAACAAATGAGATGAGGTATGCAATGAACTTAGCCCCGGGTTCTTAGTAATGAACTCAATAACTATTCATTGTTATTGACATTATTATTGTCTGATACTAGGTATACACATAGGTATACACATAGTGAGAAAATGAAGATGGGAATATAAAATGGAGAGTTGATTTGCTCATCAATTCAGAGGAAACAGAAATCATGTAATGATATGATGGCTCCCTAGATATGCCTGGATTTTTGGTTTATGCTAATTTGTCTACATGAGATGGCCTTTCCATATTTCCCTAATTCTGTCATCTACTGCTCTCCAGCTTGCTTATTGGACTACAGACAAAATAGCCTTGGAATGCTCAGTCTAAAATATGTTAAACTTATCTCTGCCTCAAGGGATAAGTATAGAATAGTAAGATAAGAGTTCCAGAGATCTCACTTTTGTACACTAAATAAGTTCAAAATGGAGATTTCTTACATCCAAGAATCCTCAGAAAACCTGGTAGTGTGATTGTTGTTGCATGATAAGTCATAAAGAATGAGAAATTTTCCAGAAGGTATAAGACAGACAAATGGTATTCTAATTTTTATAAAAAGGGAAGGGGCAAAATTAGATTTGAAACAGTGTAGAGCAACAGTTACATAATGATCTATGAATACTATTTAATAGATGTTTTCAATTTGTGTGTATGTGTGTGTGTGTGTGTGTGATTGGAATGAAAGAGTATATTAGTTAAGAAGCAACACCAGCTCATGAAAAACAAGATCAACCAAGTAAAATGTGCTTTATTTTTTAAAGTGAGTATTTTATGACTGTCAGATAAAGGGGCTGCTATGAACATACTTTAGATAGGAATTTGAACAAGTGATATTATCTTTAGGAATAAAACAGAGAATTGCAAACTGCTAATAACATAATGCAATGACCTATTTGATTCAATACATTTAATATGGGACCAATTAGTGAATACTCACTGGCAAGCTCAACCCCACCTGAGGCTCTGAGGTCAGTTCCGAGCTCAGTCATGATTTAGGTCAGGAGCTCAGAGGATTATTCTGTATGCTACTCTATGTCTTCAGACATCTTGCCTGAAATCATGTTTTGGGATCCTGGAGACATCCTCGACACCACTGTCACTTCTTATATTTAATTATCTATTGAATATTGATTAAATTCATCTTATTCCAACCATGCATACTGCCATTCTTCTCAGTACATATCCTCATCTTCTTTGAAGGGTTGCAGCAGTTTTCAAGTTCATCTTTCTGCCACACTGCTCCATTTCTTCCAACTCATCCTCAACATTGTTGGCAGATACCTTCCTAAAAGACACATTTCACTATATCCCTTTCTTGATTATACATCTCAAACAAAAGGTAAAATTCCTCATGATCTGGCCTAGACCTGTATCTATAATTTCCTGTGGCTGTACATGATATTCCCATTCATAAGCACTTCAGTTTTCTCATTCTATGTTTGGGGCTTACTATTTCCACTACCTACTCTCTTCTACATCCTTAATACTGGATAAGCCTTTTATTTTAAAGCTATTGAAATTTAAAAAAAAAGAGAATACTCTGCTAATCATGGGCCAAGTGTCAGAATCACAGGGCCATCATTCACATTGTGTCTACAGGAAAGCTCTTCACCTAGACTTCAGTGTGAACACAAGTCCCTGGACTTCTGACCATTGGTGCCATGAAGATAATGTGTGAAGAAATATGCTGAAAAATACTCAAATTGTGTGCAGATATAGGAATATAGAATCTTGCTTTGTTTCCTCTTTGTCCCCTCCCCTCTTTTTTTTTTTTTTTTTTTTTTTTTTTGGTACTGAGGATTGAACCCAAGTACCATTCTATTTCCAAGCTGCACCCCCAGGCCTATTTTATGTTTATTTTGAAACAGGGTCTCACTAGGTTGATGAGAGTCTCACTACTTGCTGAGGCTGTCCTTGAACTGGTGATCTTCCTGTCTTAGCCTTCCAAATATTAGAATTATAGGCATGTGCCACCACACCCAGCCCTCCCTTCCTTTTCTCAGAAGTGATCATTGTTATCTCTTGGGTGATGTTACTTTAAACCATTGCTAATATATTTTGCATTAATATGTAAATATTAACAAGGTATTTTTCTTATGTGAATGAGATCATAATATATATTTTTTATTTTTTGTAACTTGTTCTTCTGCTTTTCCATATGCCTTGGAAAATTGTGGTCAATAGATAGGTATCTCATTCCTTCTTGAATTGAATTTTATTGTCAGCATTCAGTTTAAATAGAATCTGTGTTTTTGCCAAACTCTTCTTGGCAGATCTGTTACCATTTTTGTGTGATTTCTTAACATTACATATTCTCATATAATATAATTATATAATAGTCTGAGATGATACACTTGTAAGTCTATTTTATCCACAAATATACTCTGAGAGTCTTTTAGATAGAAATTGTATCTTGAAACATTTTACTGACTCAGTAATAATTTCTGTTGATTACTTAATTATATTGGTGTTTTCCTCATAATTTGGGTGATAGATAGGTAAGTCAATAAACTGGCATCATACTCCTAAAACATCTTTTTGGATTGAAATGATTAACTTCTATATCTTTGAACTATCCAAGGAGAAGTATTGTTGGACTTATTTTCTGGGTATTTTTCAAGCTTTCTTGGTAATATTTTTGTACCATTCCATGATTTGTGGTGAATATGAAATTTCACAGTGAAATAAGGAAATTAGGAAGAAATTCCTGTTTTCCCACATTATCAGTGACTCTAGGCTTAAACTTATATTTTAAGCTAAGACTCACCTAGGTGCAATGGTACACACCTATAATCCCAGTCATTGGGAGGCTAAGACAGGAAGACCACAAGTTTGATGCCAGAAGTACATGATAACTTAGCAAGACCATTTCCAGATAAAAAATAAAATAGATATAGGCGTGTAATTTGGATTTTCTGGGTTCAGTTCCCAGTAACACACACACACAATAAATAAAAAATAAACCATCTCAATTAAACCAGTATTTTTCTTGCTCATCCTTTCCTTTTGCAGATATAAACTAAAATTCATTCTAAAACCCTATTCTCTATGAATTGACTTTTGTCTTTGAATTTCTGTGTTTTTTAAAAAAATATTCACCTTTCAGCCAGTTATGAATAGAGAATTATGGTCCACAGAATAAATAAAATATCCTATCAAAAGAATGATTTTTGCAATCCAAAAGAATTGATGGTACTTACTAAATATAAGCATAAGGCTTGGGGTATAGTTCAGTGGTAGAGTGGTTGCCTAGAACATGTCAGAACCTAGGCTCAATCCCTAGCACCACAGAGGAAAAATATGTACACACATACATACATACACACACACACATCCTACTCCTTGCTATCCAGTGGGTGTATTTAAAGTAACATTAATAATAGTAAGTCGAACTTTATGGTTATTGTCTATATCCCTAGCAAAAAATCTTATTCTACTGCCACATATATAGTGTTCTAGGACCTATGGTATGCCGTATTTTCATATTCTCAGAAATAAGCGACCCCCTCACTCATACTGCTGCTGCTATCAACAATACCTGGGGTCAACACACTCGGTACCAGTAATATCAAAGTCACATGGATATTTATAATAATAAGGGCATTGCCTTTCTTATCATGGTCTTCACTATTGGGAGTATCTCTCCATTGTATAGAAATTTTGTTTTCTTTATGGACTGAAGCTGAGGTCATGAGCCATGGTGGAGTGGGTGGGGGGCTGGCAATCACTACTAAGAATTACTTTCCTCTTTTTAAGCACTACAAAACTATGTATTTTTATTAGTCAATGTCTAGTTTCTTCTTTCCCTGTGTGGTAGAGTTGTATTTTCAAAAAAATAGCTGCAACAATATACCAAGACCTACATATCTTCTCAAACCTTGCCATTTTGTATTCATAGGTGGAATCTATGCCCTCTCCTCTTGAAACTGGTAGGGTCTTTGTGACTGTCCCAATGGATAATCAAAGGAAACAATGCCGTGAACTTGAATGTGAGAGGCTGGGTCATAAAAGGCTATAGAATTTCCATCTTGCTAGAACTCCACCACGGTGATGTGAGAAATTCAAGCCACATGGAAAGACTACATTCTGCACAACAAACACACAGAGAATCCAGATGACAACCAGTGGCAATTTCTGGGCATTGGAATGAGTGAAGCTTTGAAATGATTCCAGCCCCAGCAGCTGACCAACTGCAGTTACACAACACTCTGAGCATGAATCAGCTAGTTAAGCCCTTTTGATGCCCAGAACCCTTAGACAGTGTCAATGAATGATTTTTTATTGTCTTATACCAGTGAGTTTGGAGTATTCTTTTATGCAGCAAGAAATAAAAGACTTGTTTCTGGTAGATGAATGCTGTTATAGAAACAAAACATATTATATGGCAGTGTCACTGGGCCCAGGTGGTGGGTGAAATTTGGGAGGGACTTGAAAATGCTCCTGGAAGAAGAAAATTTAGAGGTTGTTGGTTAGTAACATGTTATCAAAAGCCAAAGGAAAGGGGAACCTTGCTATGTAGTAGTAAATACTTGTTAACTGCTGTTATATTGGAAATATAAAATATGCCTAATAAACTGAAAGATTTGGCTAAGGGAATTTCTAGGCAGATGCTGAAAGTACCTTCTGGTTTTGTTTGAATTTATAAATTCAAAAGGGCCTGTTTAACTTTTAAGCAATGACTAAAGGAAATATAATGGAACCAGAACTAGGAGGGACACTGAATGGTAGCTCAAATCCACATAAAGAGGTAAACATGACCAAATGTGTTGGCACATTCCTATAATCCCAGTACTTGGAAGACTGAGACAGGACAATTGCAGGTTGGAGGATAGCCTCAGCAACATAGCAAGAATCTCAGTAATCTGGTAAGACCCTGTTTTCAGGCAAAAAATAAAAAGGGCTCAGAAACAAAATGCCCCTGGATTTAATCCCCAGTAACACATACACACACACACACACACACACACACACACACACACTCGAAGTAAAGATAATTGTAATGGTAACTACATAGGTCCATATAAAAGACAATGTAAAGATATTTTTGCAACACATTTTTTCTATATGATCTTAAAAGGTAACTGCATAAAGCGATGATTATAAAAGATTTTAATGGATGTATAATGTATATGGATATAATGTGTATGATAATAGCAAAAAGAAGGGAGAGATAGTGCAGGTATATTGAAGCAAAATGTTTATTTATGCTTTTATTTGGAATATTGAGGATCAAACTGATACATTCACACATACAAATATCACTTGGTGTGTTTCTCCCCAATCCCCCTACCTGGTAGCTATACCTTCGCATATGGACATAACATTATTTGAACTGTTCCCCTTGTCAGTTCTCCTTTGTCCTATTGTAATCTCCTATCCCTAAATCCCTTGCACTATTCTTCTGTTCTCTCTCGTCATTTTCAATTTACCCATATCATTATAAACATTTATTATTGTTTGTATTCTTGATTAATACCATTCTAACTAAAGTTAGATATTTTCCTGACTGCTAGTGATGTTGAAATTTTTAAAATAAATTTATTGGTCTTTTGTATTTCTTCTTTTGATAAGTGTCTATTCAGTTAAGTTTTGACCATTTTTAATGGGTTGTTTGGAGTTTTTTTTTTTTTTTTTGGTGTGAAGTTTTTGAGTTCTTTATATATTCTAGATATTAGTCCTCTATCAGAGGAATAGTTGGAGAATGTTTTCTCCCATCCTGTAGATTCTCTTCAGAATCTTATTGTTTCCTTTGCAGTGCAGAGTTTTTTTTTTTTTTTTAATTTGATGCCAATCCATTTTTTATTCTTTTTTATATTTGAGCTTTAAGGGTCTTATTGAGGAAGTCTTTATCAGTGCCTATATTTTAGAGAGTTGATTCTATGTTTTATTCTGATTATTGAAAAGTTTCTGGTCTAATTTCTAGGCGTTTATTCTATCTAGAGTTGACTTTTCTGCAGCATGATAAATGGGGTCTAGTTTCATTATTCTACATAAATCTATCCAATTTTATCAACACCATTTGTTGAAGAGGGTGTCTTTTCTCTAACACATGTTTTTGGTGCCTTTGTCAAAAATTAAATGTGAGGATTTATCTGAGTATTTTCTATTTTATTCTATTGGTCTATATGTCTGTTTATATGCCAGTACCATGCTGCATTCATTACTGTAGTTTTGTAGTATAATTTGAAAGCAGGTATTATGATGCTTCCAGCATGGTTCTTATGGAGCAAACATTTTGTATACATTTGTCCCTCAGTTGGGGACAAATTGGGAAATCAATTCCAGAATCCTCAACAGATACCAAAATACATCGATGCTCAATACTCATATAAAATGGTGCTGTATTTGAATATAACCTACACACTACATACTTTAAATCATTTCTATGTTATACAATATACAATGGAAATGCTACAGAAATAATTGGTATATCATTTAGGGAATAGTAGCAGGGAAAAGTCTGTTCATTTTTACTACAGATGTAATTTTATTTTTTCAAATATTTTTAATCCATAGTTGATGGAAGCTTTGAATGTAGAACCTATGGAAAAAGAGGACCAGTTTACTGTTGAATTCAAATTTGTATCAGTCTAAATGTGATTAAGATACTAATCAAAATATCTAGTGAATACCTAACAAAATAACTAAAAATGCAATAAAAAAATAACAAGAGAATTAAACCAGTGCACTAGAAGGTACTAGCTATTTGTTGTTGTGACCAAAATATGTGATAAGAACAATTCAGAGGAGGAAAGATTTATTTTGGCTAAAGGTTTCAGAGGTTTTGGTCTATGGTTGGCTGGTTCCATATTTCTGGGCCTGAGGTGAGATAGAGTATTATGATGGAAGGGTGTAGTGGAACAAAGCTATTCAGCTCATGGCAGCCAGGAAGTGGAAAGAGACAGAGAGTTTATCTTCTGGGGCTAGATAAACCCTTGCAGCTCACACCCGCAGTAACCTACTCCTTCCAAAGTCCCACCTCCCTGTAACCCATTTATCTATCAATGAATTAATTTGCTCATGAGGTCAGAGCCCTGATGATCCAACCTCTGCTGAAAAGCCCCCGGTTCTGCACTGAGGAGTATACTTTCAACTTGAGACTTTGGGGGACATTCCAAAGCTAAACCATAACAAAAAAAAAAATTCTTCAAAACCAAAGAAGGCAGTAATAGAGGCAGAGAAAAATAAAAGACGAAGAGATATAGAAAACAAATAGCAAAATAGCAGGCATAAATCATACTTTATCAGTAATGATATTAAATGTGACTACTGAAAACTCCAATAAAATGGTGGACATTGGCAGAATGGATTTAAAAAATGACTAATTGTTATAAATCATGTATATTGAAATTCGAAGACAGGCAAAATAGATTTTAAAAGTAATTACAATGTTGTAGATGAGATATGTTGAGATTCAAAGAGAAAAATAGGTTAAAAGTACAAGTGATAGGAAAAGGTATATTCTGCAAACTGTAGCCAACAGTGGCAACACAAAGGTCATTAAAAACATAATCTAATACAGAAAGATTCTGGAAGGATGACAGACTAGGAAGTATCAGGCATCTGTCTTTCTGCATAGACAGCAATTGCATGGGTAGAATCTGTCTGCTGTAACAATTTTGGAACTGAGGAGTCTTTTAAAGGCTTGCAATTTCCAGGGGAAGGCTTGGATGGTAAATTGTGATTAATCTTGGTCACTTTCAACTCCCACCACTGTGGCAGTTACCCATCCCATACCTCTAGCCCCTTGGCAGGTCCTTGTGCCCATGTTCCTGAAACAATTTTACACAGCTTGGGGGAGCCAGAGTGGAAAATAAAGATCCTATTCTCCATATTAAGGGATCTGTGCTCTGATTACAGGTAATTGCTTCTAATTAAGGAGTTGTAGACAGAGGTCGTGGCCATTTTTCACATTGGCACAGTCTCTTTTCCTCTAGCTAAGGTAACTTCAAGGGCTAATGTCTTTTTAAACCCTTTTTTCCCCCTCATTTTTCTTTTTTGGGAACCAAACATTTAAGAAAGCCAGACACAGAAAGACAACCAAAAATTCTCAATCATTGGTAGACATTAAAAAATATGATCATATAGATGAAAGGCATGGCGTAGTGGTCACTAGATACTTGTCTGGTCACTAGACTGAACCTCATCCCACTGGTGAGTGGGGAGAGGGTTGTTAAGTAAGAGGCATCAAAACACAGTTAGATGGGAGGAAACAGTTCTGATACTCTCCGGCGCAATAGGGTAATGATTGTTCACAACAATCTATGATATATTTCAAAATAACTGGAAGAGTACAAAAGTTCCCAGCACATAGAAACTATGAATTTTTGATCATATTAAAGTGTTTATTATACTAATTTCATCATTATATACTGTGAGTGTTATGTCTCAATAAAGTAAAATGAATAGATGAGAATAAAAACAGACAAACATGACTAGGATATTAAAAAATCAGTAATGGAGGTCAAACTGTAAAATAGAGAAAATTAAACAATACACTCTTAAACAGCCAATAGGTCAGAAAAGAAATCACAAGGGAAATTAAAAAGTACTTAGTAATGAGTAAAAGTAACAATATGCCAAAACATATAGGATTCAGCAAAAGCAGTGCGGAGAGGAAAATTTATAGCTAAATGCTTACCTTAAAAAACAGAAAATGGGCCAGTAGTGATGGTATATGCCTATAATGAGACAGGAGGATCTCAGATTCAATGTCAGCCACAGAGACTCAGAAAGATACTGTTTCAAAAATAAACATAAAAAGAGCTGAGGTATAGCATGGAGGTAGAATGCCCTTAGGTTCAATCCCTAGTACTAGATAGATAGATAGATAGATAGATAGATAGATAGATAGACAGATAGATAAATCACAGTTGGAAAAAAAAGGTGGACATGATATTCAGTGCTCAATATACGACAGCTCATTCTCCAAAATCAAGAACAAGGCAAAGATGCCCACTTTTGATACTTCTACTGAACATAGTTCTGAAAGGTCTAGTCAGAGAAATTAAGCAAGAAAAGGAAACAGAAGACATGTAAATTTGAAAAGAAGAAATAAACTATCTCTTCACAGATGATGTGATCTTATATATGGAAAATCCTAAAGATTTCACACATACAGAGCAAAAATCTATTAAAACTAGCATATGAATTTAGCAAAGTAGTAGACATAAAATCAACACACAGAATCAAGTGCATTTCTGTATGCTAACAATGAACAATCTAAAAAGGAAGTTTAGAAAATGATTCCATTTATAAGAACATCAAAAAAGTAAAATACTTGAAAATTAGTTTGTTGAATAAAACTACAAAAACATTGCTGAATAAATTAAAGAAGATTTGAAGAAATCAAAACACATTCTACATTTGTGGTAGGAAACTAAATATTGTTAAAATGTACAGAGTGAGTGAAAGCTATATCAAAATATCAGAAAAAAAAACTTTCTAAAATACATGCAAAATCTCTAGAGAACCCAAATAACTAAAACAATTTTGAAAAAAAGAAGCATAAAGCTGGAAAACTCACACTATCTTATTCAAAACTTACCACAAAGCTATAAAAAATGTTCTGTTGGAGTTTGTCATGGTAGCACATACCTGTAATTCCATTACTTGTGAACCTGAGACAGGATGATCTCAAGTTTGTGGCCAGTCTCAGCAATTTAGCAAGACCCTGTTTCAAGATAAAAATAAAAAGGGCTGGAAGTGTAGCTCTGAGGTAAAGGCCCGTAGGTTTAATCTCTGCTTTTTATTTTATTTTTTTAAAGAAGTGTTGGCATAAAGCATAAAGACAGATGTATAGATCAATGAGATAGAAGAGAAATCTCAGAAATAAACTTTCATATATATGACAAATGATTTTTGACAAGGTTTTCAAAACCATTCAATGGGGGAAAGGATAGTTTTTTGAACAAGTAATGCTGGAGAAACTGTCTATCCACAAGCAAAAAATGAAGTTGGATTCTTACATAACCCCATGTAAGAAAATTAACTAAAAATGAGTCAAAGACCTAAATGTAACATTTGAAACTATAAAACTCTTAGGAAAAAATAATAGGGTAAAATATTTACATTGGATTTGACAATGACTTCTTGTCATTGACACCAGATATACAGGCACCAAAAGAAATATTAGACATATTGTACTCTACAAAAATTAAACAGTTTGATGCATCAATGCTTCCTCTTTTTTTTTTTTTTTTTTTTTTTTTTTGCGGTGCTGGGGATTGAACTCAGGGGCATTCTACCTCTGAGCTATACCCCCAGCCCTATTTTTTTTTCTTTATTTTGAAACTGGGTCTCACTAAGTTGTGGAGTGCCTCACTAGGTAGCTGAGGCTGGCTGCGAACCTGGATCCTCCGGTCTCAGCCTCTCTAATGCTGGGATTATAAGTGTGCGCCACCACGCCCGGCTCCAATGCATACTCTTAACAAAATAGAAAAGGTAACCCACAGAATGGAAAGAATATATTCAAATCATATACCTGGATTTAATAGCTAGAATATGTATGATATTAGTATCCAGAGGATATAGTAAACTTCTAAAACTCAACAACATAAACAATCCAATTCAAAATTGGGTGAAGTACTAGAACAGTTAATTTTGCAAATACATTATATAGATGGCTAACCAGCACATGAAACAATTCTCAACATCAGTAACATTAGAGAAATACAATCAAAGATACTCTGAGATATCACTCATTAAGATGACCATTATAAAAGACACAGAAAATAACAAGCATTTGGTGAGAATGTGGAGAAACTGAAACCCTGATGCACTGTTGGTGGTAGTGTAAAATATTATAGCCACTGAAGTAAACAGTATGGCATTTCCTCAAAAACTTAAAAATAGAATTACTATATGATTCATAAGTCCCACTTTTGGGTATACACACAAAATAATTGAGAGCTTTGTCAAAAAGAGATTATTTGTAAGGTGAAGTGGCATGTTCCTATAGTCCCAGGCACTTGGAAGGTAGAGGCAGGAGGATTGCCAGTTGGAAGCCAAAGGGGACAACAGAACCAGAACTGTTTCAAAAACAAAACAAAACAAAAAAGATTTGGACACCCAGCTTTGTAGTAGTAGTAGTAGTAGTAGTAGTAGTAGTAGTAGTAGTAGTAGATAAACATGGAAACAATAAGTGTCTATTCATAGATAAATGGATAAACAAAGTGTGTACACACACACACATACACCACACACACACACATACACCACACACACACTGAAATTAAAGAGAGGACATTTCTATGCTGCATCATGGGTGACCTTGAGAACATTATGCTAAGTTAAATAAGCCAGTCATCAAATGATAAATACTTTATCATTCCACTTATATGAGTACTTAGAGAAATCAGAATTATAGAGACAGAAAGTAGAATGTTGGTTGTTGAGGTATTAGTAGCAGGAGGATCCATACAATAGAATATTTTTTGGCCATAAAAAGCAGTGAAGTGTCAAAGTCAAAATACTGTTGAACAGTGAAAGAATTATGCTAAATGAAAGGAGGCAGTTACAAATAACTACCATTATTTTATTCCATCTATATCAGATACAGGCCAACCTACAGAGGCAGTAAATAGGTTAATGACTATCTTGGTAGAGAGAGATTTCTAACAGAATAGGGTTTCTTTTAGAGGTTACATAAATATTCTAAAATTAGATTGTGTTATGTTTGCACAGCTCTGAATGTAATAAAATACACTAAATGATAGACTTTAAGTAGATGGCATTATGTTTCATAAAACTGTAAAAATGAACTTTTATCAAAGTGGTTAAAAATTTGGAGAAAAAGGTATGAGAGGAAAGAAAAATCTTTAAGTTTTTTTCTTATTACACTGAACATTAAAATGGAAAATATAGCCGGGCGTGGTGGCGCACGCTTGTAATCCCAGCATTCGGGAGGCTGAGACCGGAGGATCCGGGTTCGCGGCCAGCCTCAGCTACCTAGTGAGGCACTCCGCAACTTAGTGAGACTCGGTTTCAAAATAAAGAATAAAAAATAGGGCTGGGGGCGTAGCTCGGAGGTAGAATGCCCCTGAGTTCAATCCCC